>BMAU01007540.1:0-14131 GCA_019973935.1 Trichonephila clavipes | reverse complement strand
GATGACAGTGGATGACAGTCTATTTTTGGGTACCTGGACTGATAAACAGTCCTCAATCCCATATCATGATGTCTGTGATGCAGGACTTGACTTCGTTGGTTTTTTCAGTCTGCGGAGTGACATGTCGGCGATTTGGCTGTGGTGATCCGGGGGAGGAGGGCTTAGAGATGACTACTTGGAGTTAAAGTTTTATACGGTGCTGAGGAGCTTGGGACTGCTCTCTCAGTGGTGGAGGTAAGTGAATTTAGCCTCAGGCTGGCTGCCCATGGGGGTAAAGGGTAAAAATATACTTGTCCAGTGGGGGTGTAGAGATTAAATAAATATTGAAGAAAAATAATAAAAAATTTTTAAAAATTAACTAGGGTGCAATAATTAAAAAATTATTGCAGGGATAAAAAGCTAAAGGCGGATTGTAAGAATCAGAAGGATTAGCTTCTTGGCCTTTAGTATTATCCGTTACAGTTGTAATCGTTTAGATTTAACATATTTGCATTATTAGTATTTGGCAGGAAATTATCGAAAATTTATAGCTGATTTTTTTGAATATGTGCTTTAAAACTAGTGATTTTAAAGAGCTTTTATTTATGCGATCATTTTTTTTCATGTAGCGGCGAGCATTTAAATCATTCTAATATATGAATTCTGCAGAGTATTTTAAATATTATTTGGTTTTAGCAGCATAACCCCATACTGGACGGCATAAGCGAGTATTGGACGCATAACGGCTGTATAAAGAAGCACTTTGTTATCTCTACTTAAATGTGAGTTCGGAAATGGGGAAATTTAAACATTATTTTCGGAACTTATCGCGAACTTGTAATATGTGTTGTTTTTCCAAGTTAAGGGTGTGAATCAAAAATAACGCCAAGATATTTATTCTAAGAGACCAGGAATTTGTTTATTAACATTATGAGAGGAGGAATGGTGCGCTTTGGTAAAGATGACTGCACAAGATTTTTCTACATTGATACTAATTTTCCATCTGTCGTAATAATTTTTCTAGCAACGAGGTGTTTGTTAATGGCAAAGGTAACAGTCTTTAAGTTTTTGTACGTGGCATTAATGGCGCATATACATAAGCTATATTTGTTGTGAGTAGCTGGGAATGTCATTTATATAGAGATTGAACAACAGGGGCCCGAAAGCAATGAGGCCCCCTGCAGAGATGGAATGAGGATTATGTGATTCATTTTACTCTGATCGAAAGGATCTGTTAGTGAATACGAGTGAACGAGGTGAATGGGGAGAAGGAATATATCATGAAGCTGAAGGTAGTTTTGATGAAATTCACAAATCGCACGGTCGAGAAGGCTTTCTGGATGAATCGAAAGACCACTCCCACAAATAGCATATTTTCACTTTTTTGAAACCTTCCATACTTTCTGTTATTGGTGAGAAGAAGAGGATGAAGAGAGATAAGTTTATTTGTAAATCCATGTTGATTAGGGTTAATTAGATGACTATTATCATTAATAATGAATTTTTAAGTCTATTGAAATAATGTATCGAGTTAATTTACTTAAAGTTGAAAGGAGAGAGATAGGTCTATATGAATTAGGAAGATTTTTATTTGTACCAGGTTTAATAATAGGGAAAATGATAGCTTCTTTCAGTTACTAGGAATGATGAAATTTAAGGATTTTATTGACAAGAATAGTTAGTATGAGGATTAATTTGATAGGAAAATTTTTTTAGCATTTTTTATTTGTGATAATATCTTTACCGGGGGCCTTTTTTAGAGCTAGTATTTTTAATGAAGTTAATAATTTCATCAGGCATGACAGGTTCAATTTGTGAGTAGAAGGGGGGGAAGAGAGAAGGTATTCACAGCAGAAATGACAGCCTCGTCATCTTGATCGTAGTTGTCCTGCATGCGGTGCTTCAATAAGTTATTTTTAATCGTAATGTTTGCTTAAGGGAGGTTGAGCGCTACGCGGATCAGTGACACGAAGGCGCCACCAATGCTGCTTTACAGTTCAACGTGGAGTGAGACTCTTTATTTTTAGAGCATGACGCACTCCGAAAAGAGCTATTGTCAGTTGTATTTGAAGCTTCTAGTCTAGCATTCAAGTATGCATTACTATATATTTTAAGTTCTTTTGAGGGTTGGCTTGAAACTCTGTGCATAGGAGTTTGCAAGGATTTAAGTCTGCTGATATCGTTTACGTAGGTTGTTTTTATGCTTAATAAGTTGATTAATGTGATTTGGAGTGTAGTTTCGGCGAGCGTTCACTATTGGCTGGGAGGCGTGGCTATGGGTAGCGACGACCGCTTCGGTGAACTCTGTAGTTTTGGTTTCAAGATCATTGGTATTATTAATATTATTCGGATAGTAGTTAAAAAGAGAGGAAGTTATTATTTAAATTAATTCTAAAATCCTTCCAGTTGGTGGTAATTGCTCTAGGATTTGAGGATTCCACTTTAAGTTTAAAATCGGAAATTTAGGAAAACAAGGGTTGTGGCGAGAATATAGATCATTAATAGATTTAATAGTAGTAAGGGTAGTAAAGTTTTTGATTAAAGCAAAGTCTATTGTATTAGCTGAGTTATGGCCAAATCTTGTGGGAGAGTCAGGAAAAGCTTATGTGCAGATTTAAGATATTGGCAAAATTAAAAGATGCTTGCCTCTGTTTGAGTTTACATTGCAATTCCAAGCGCTATGAGTAGCATTGAAATCGCCTGAAGATTCGACACAATGACTACTCGTTTGGAGAAAAAATATTCTAAATCTATTGTAAACAAGTTATCGTCAGAGGAAGGGGGAATGTAGACAGGGACAATAGAGACGGGGTCAGCGGTCGAGGGGAGTTAGAATAATGTTAGTCGCTTCAATAGCGAAGCGCATAGGTGGGGTGGGGAGACAGTAATGTTTAAGAGATTTTTTGATAAGAATAAGAGTCCCGCCGGCGGCCGTTTGCGTTAGTGATCCCATCATTTCTGTAGCAAGTGTAATTTGCCATGCAAAAGTGTGCGAAGGTCTCAGATGAGTTTCCTGTATGAGAGAAAATATCGGGAGAGTGCGCTTTTCTATAAAAATTCGTAGCTCTACTCTACGTCTAAGCAGTCCGTTTGCGTTCCAAGAACACAAATTGAGGCCAATGGGGGACTTAACCATTATTATTGTTACAAGAGGCCTCTAATAAGGCGTACATTTGATTTGGGTTATTGTTTGCTCTGCACTTGGTTAAAGTTATTCATGAAATTAGGATTTGAAGCAGCTATGGCTGTGGGTAAATTGAGAAAGTTGGCACAAACATTGCATAGTCATTTTGTAGGGTCGCTTGCAAGTTAAAATTATTATTATTAAAATATTTCTGTTAAAGTTATATCCGTTAAAGTTATTATTAGACCTGTTATTAAAATTTAAATAGATCTGTTATTTGCAGAGGGATTTCTATTGGCCTCAATTTGAGCAGAATTCACAAGGTCCTTTGCAGCCATCATGGTTGTTTATTTTGGGAGTTAAAGTTGGTTGAAATTTTATTTGGTTTTGCGGCTTGAGCATAGGATACATTGGGTCTTATACTATTGTATATAGTTAGTATACGAATTACGATTATTCAGGGCAGTGCCCTTAGGGGGCTTTTGGGAAACAGGGCATCCTCTCCAGTTAGCCATGTGGCCGTACATTTGCAGTTGATACAGTAGGCGGTCTTCTAGCCTTTCGGTTAATGGGCATTCACGGGTAGCACATAGTCTCCTCCACCACATTTTAAGCAGCGGGGGTTTAGATGACAGTTCTCCTGAATTATGATGGAAGCGGTTACACGTGTAGCATTGCGTGACACCTTTCCGTTGTAACCTTCCAACACACGAATGCTTTAAGTAACTTAGGGTTTTTAAGTGGAAGATTTTAAATTCTCAATACTTCTTGGGAGAGTCACCAGAAATACCGGGATAGGCTTGTTTACTACGGCGGCCTATTAGCTGATTTACTTTTTCAGGGGTGCCTAGTTTCTTCTTAAGTCGGCTTGAATTTCTTCGACCTTTGAAGTTGCGGGGCAGTCCTTTCAGTACAACCTTGATGGGGCGCTCGTTTTTGGATTTAATTTCGCATAAAATTGGAATTTAGTTTTTCAGCAAAAGTTAACAGTTGCATGAAATTGTTCTAAGTTATCGGTATAAAGTTTAATAAATTCTCCGGTTGTACGTGATCTTATCTTAGGGAACTTTTCATTAATAATTTTCATTTGACTTCGACAGTTTCAGTGATTCTAAGCATGACTGAGGGGGAAGCGTACTAACGGGGTTTGACAATAGGCTACCACTTCCTCTCAATAAAAGAAATGTACACAAATATTATTCCTGTCGAAATGAAAAGAAGTATCGCGCTTTTTTATAATTCATTTAATAAATCACCGAATTATAATTTAGGTCGATACAAAAAATTCAAAAAATAGTTTTTAATTGTTGTATTTATCCTGATGCAATGATCACAAATATAGTACAAAATAAAAGGAACACCATTTAAAAAGGATTCGTCCTTCGACCGTCAAAAAATAAGGCTGTCACGTGTCGCCACAGTGTGCCACCTAGTGGCGGTGAAAAGGAAAGTATCAGTCAAGCATATTAGCAGTAGAGTGAGAAAATTCTATTCCCTTGCGAAGCGTGATTATGGAGTGAAAGAGGCATGAAGTGAAAAGAGGCATGGTTATTGGAGCTCGCCTTGCTGGAGCATTCGTGTCCAGAACAGACAACCTTCTGGGTGTTTTAAAGACCTCTCTGTGTCAATGGTTATGAGAGCCTACAACAAACCTGGGTAAGGTGTCTTCAGCAAAAGTACACCAGCGGGCGAAAAGATCAAAGTTGAAGGACCGTTGTAGACGGATGTTGAAATTTAAAGTCGCCGACTACACTGCCGTAGATGACGTTCGAGGTGAGTATCCACCTTCAGAGTCCCGTATTCATGAAAACTATTCAGCAAAGTTATATGCTGCGAACATTCATGTCACAAGTAGCTGTTCAAAAAACCGACCGATTGTTTAGGCACGGAATGCTATGAAGAAACTGCAGTAGTGCCAAGACCTCCCAAACTGGGCACAACTATAATAGGAACAAGTCTGCTTGTCTAATGAAGCCTCATTTACATTATTAATGACCACCAGACGTGTGACCGCTTTGTTAACACTAGCATAAGTATTTCGTGTTGACTGCCTGGTTCCAATGGTAAAACATTTAGGGAATTATGGGAGGGTGTGGGGCGTAATATCTTCCCATGGCTTCAGACCTCTCGTTGTCTTGAGGGGGAGGATCACAAGCAACCATTATCGAAGCATTCTCGCAGAGGATCTTCACCTCATGTTTCAGACTCTCTTCCGAGGGAACGGCCTGTTTTAGAAGACAACGCCTCTGTTCACACGTCTTGCTGTATTTAAACATGGTTATATGAGCATGGTGTAAAAGTGGAACATCTAACGGGTGTTCCCAGTCACCTGATCTGAACATGATTTAGTGTCCGCGGGGGTTTCTTAGGGGACAAAAATCCGTGCTCAGTTTCCTTCCTCCACTCACACCATCTGAACTTGACTCGACCCTCAATTGGTGCGGAGAGAGAATTCCGATGAACTCTTGTTCAAGACCTTTATTTGTCAATCTCACATCAAATGCAAGCTACTATTCAACCCAAAGATGGCCCAATCCCTTGCTGATAAAAGTTTTCATTTTTACAAAGGTGTTCCTTTTATTTTGTCATATTCTTCCACCTATGATTACATAAAAGTTGTTAATACATATTTGATATTTTTATTTTGGTCAAAACTGTCGTGACGTATTAAGACTTTATCTAAAGTAAAAATTCATTGTATTAAAGCATTTTCTCGAAACTCTCCGCTAATGAAATAATGGATTTGGTGACTGAATGTGCGTGTTGGAAAAAGTTTGTATTATTTTTTAAACTTTTCCTTAAATGTATATATATTGAGCTTTAAATTTACAATACTTATTAGAATATACTTTAAAAATATTAGCTTAAAAGGGAACTTTTTGAAAAGTTATTTGAAAAGAACGATTCTTTTAATTAGACAGAAGTATTGGGGCATTTCCAGATATTTTTGTAATATCCTAAAAATGTATTTAATTTTAAAATGTTTTATGCTTTTACGATATCCTCTATGTTAAAAAGTTAATGCAAATGTGTGTTCTTTATTAATAAAAGGAAATTTTCACGATGGCCCTTACCCAATATAGAAGCTTAGAAATTCTAATAATAATCTTGATTGTATAAAAAGTTTTCAATTAATTTTAATTTAAAATACAAACACAATTTCCATAAAAAAAGAAAACAAAATTAAAGAAAAACTTTTTAAAAAAAAAAATTAAAGTTACTATGGTTGTCATTTATATAAGCTATTACTCATTTTAATATATATTTTGTGAATTAACAAAGGCTAGCGTAACGCCCCCAGCACTCAAATTCAACTATGGATATGTCTTGTAGCTTCAATACGAGAAATAAAGCAGGTGTAATGTATATGTATGGGAAACGAATGCTACACAATATATTTAACTACGAAAATGCTATTGACTACTACTATAAGGGTTACCTAAATGAAAGATGGATAAAGTGTAATCGTGTCAGAAAGATTGTATTATAGCTAGTGAAAACGAACATGGATATAAAAGATAGTATGAAGGTGTACACTGCATACAACATGCAATAATGAAATCTGTTCGTCGTAGAGAAAATATATCATAAGTAAAGCCGTACTATTCATGGATACATCAATATCAGAACAATGCACTGTAGTTGGGTTTCTGACTGCGGAAGGTGAAGCTGGATGCGAACATCTATCAGCCGACTGGGGACAGTCTATGAAGAGCACCGCTTAGTTCGAACAATTGGTGCAAAATGTTTTCGTGAAAGGTAGCTAAACGATAACAGATATCTATGACAATACCGGTCCAAATATCTCCTGTGAAACCCGAAAACCTTAAAAAGTCCGCGTTGAAAAGTATTGGAGCACTCACCGTACTGTCTGGATTTGTCTCCCTAAAACCTTCTCATACTTTTTTCCACTTAAGATAGCATTACGTTGTTCCATTTGGATGATGAGGGAAGGACTAAAATGCAGAACTTCCTCGATCTTCCTACATCTTAGGCAACAGACTTACTGTCGAAACAATGGGACATGTGTTTCAACGCCATATGGTGATTTATTTTGATCTCCAATAAAGGTATTCTCTTAGATTAAACTTGTCCACTTTTCATTTGGGCAACCCTTATATATTTATTTTTTGGAGTTAATTGTATTGTTTCTTTGAGGTACTTTATTAAATTTTCGAAGTCTTTGTTATACATAAAAATGTTTGATGTATTAAATATAAACATATAAAAATATGAACCAACCTGCGAAATCAGGTGTCATGTCAACATGAGTGACTCTGTAACCGGAATATGCGAATCCATTGAGAAAGAGGGCAACGCAAAAAGCGAAACGATCTGTATAGGGCGACATCCAGAAGCTATAATGGCCAAGAGACATAAAGCGGGTCCAAATAAGCCTGATAAAAATGGATTTGTATAGACAATTAATTATGTATAAGAAAATATATACTACGGAGATGAATTAACAGTGGTGAATTAACAATAAAAATTAATTAACAAAAATACCCAATCTAAGGCATGTTTTCTTGTATGTTTAGCTATGGGTATTAACAAAAACGGGTAATTAAGGTTTTAACGTTTTTTTTAGTTATTTACTCGATATTATAATAATATTCAATTTATGGATTTGCAATGGGTTCAATTCATGTGACGACATAGTCGCATGATGACAACCACGTTTTTCTAGCCCATCCGTTCAAAAGCTCATGCGACATCATTGTCACATACTAATGACAACCACATTTTTTCAGCCAATCCGTTCAAAACTCATGTGACGTCATAGTCACATGATGAAAGCAATCATGTTTTTCCAACTAATTAGTTCAGGCATTTCGTTGCTCTATCAACTTCGCTCTTTGCGGAAACTTTCTCTTGAAAAGTGACATATTTGTCAACAATTGTAACGTATATAAGTATACAAAATGCATTTTAATTAAAGTACACGTACATAAAATAAGATTTTTTGTTTTAAAATATTTTGAAGAATTTTTTATAACGATTGAAAATATATATATATATATATATATATATATATATATATCCGATTATGAAATTTGGAATTGTAACCAAGTTTTATAAATTAAACAACAATTATCTGCTTGAGTTTAGTAATGGACACGTGTTTGGTCTTTATCATGAACCGTCATGAATTGAGCCCATTAGTTTCTTATGTTTATTAATCATGATGTGTTATGTATAACACATCGCAGCGCCAATTTCGCCCAATGAAAAGAGGTTGCCAATTCAAAAAATGTCGCCAAGGGCTGTTACTGTTATTATTATTGTGTTCAAACATGCGTGGAAACGTTTTTCAATATTGGCTGCAAATCCATGGCATCTGGCAACATCTTTCGATTTTACGAAATAGGTCGATGGTGTAATGTGTAAGTACCTTAATCATTGACAGTATAAACTTTCTAATATTTAAAATGTATATGTAAAACAAGTGGTGTAATATATATATAAAAAAAATTAAGTCAATTCCTACTTAGATCATCAAAGAGAAAATTATTTTAGCTTACTTTTTATTAAATAGTTACAATTATTATAAATATGTATATACAATATAACAGGATCTACAACATTTAGTAGTAATTAATTTTTATTATTTTTATTTTTTTATTATTTATGAGAGAAAACCTTTTCAAGTTTTGACACAAGTCGCCAAAATGATGCCAACGTTACTAGTATTTGTAATTCTTTAAGTAACTAGTTTTAATCAAAATTAATTTTTATTAATTATAATTAAATTACTGTATTGTCATCCAAAATAATCATGTATAAAATCTCAGCTCAATTGAGCGCTTTAAAATGTAATCTTAATAACGATAGAAAATTCCACCAAGATAAATCTCTCTCTCTTTCTCTCTCTCTCTCTAGATATATATATATATATATATATATACATATATATATATATACCAGGTGTCCACAATTAAACGACCTACTTCAAAATTGTCTACAGACAAAACTATTGTTCAGAAAGTTGTAAAATGTTGTGTACGACATAAATCAAGGAGGGATGGGGATCTGTTTCAGCGAATAAAATAATTAATTCAAAATTTCACCACTAGAGGGCGTTTTTAATGGAGATCATATTTAGCATACATTTATAACAGTTTACAAATTTTGTTACAACAATAAATGCTCAACATGATGACCATCGTTTTCAGCTACTATTTGAAATCTTAAGATAGCAAGTTCCACCGTTGACCGCAGTGTGTTCTGGAAAATGTTAAGAACATGTCGTGAAATACTGTCTTTGAGATCTGATAAAGTTTTGGTTGATCACAACTTACCAGCTGTTTTAAATGGCCCCAAAGCCAAAAATCGCATGGATTGAGGTCAGGCGGGATCAGGAGGCCACAGATGACGAAATTGGCGGCTGATCACACGTTCTTCTGTGAAGTGATGTTTGAGAACGTTCATAACTCAACGTGTAGTGTGTGGAGGAGCTCCATCTTGCATAAAATTATGCGTGAAAGGCACTGACGTGCTTGCAGATCTGGAATAATTTAATTCCGTAATAACGATGCATATCGCTGTCCAGTGATAGAACATGCTACTGACCTCCAGCACCTAATTCCTCGAAAAAATACGGGCCAAGAATAAAAGACGCGGAAAACCAACACCACACCGTTACTTTTGGTGAGTGTAGCGGAACCTCGTAAGGTGGAAATGCGGATTGTCTGTTTCCCAAACCCGGCAGTTGTGAGTATTCACCGAACCGTCCAAATGAAAGTGGGCTTCGTCTGTCCAGAGGATATTCCAAGGCCATTCTGGATCAACTCTCCAAACGAGCAAGAAACTGCAGTGAGAACAGATGTCGAGTCTCGAAATCATGTGGAAGCAATTCCTGCACAAATTGAAGCTTGTATGGATAGTAACGGGAGGATGTTTCGCATGATCTTCTGGACAGTTGAACGAGGCAGATCCAATGCTTCCTGCCACACGGCGAACACTTGTACCTGCTAGCCAGCACGTTGGATGATTTGTCCTCTTCCACCTGAAGTGCTACTTTCTCTATTGCTTCCGCAGAAACAAGTTTTTTTTCCCCTCTTCCAGAACGAACTATTCAACGATCCTGTTTCTCTTCAAATTTAGTTATCATCAATCGAAGCTTTTAGCAGTCAATGGACCTTTTCGCAACCTCTTTAATGTTCTGAAATTTCCGTAGAGCAACTATTGCGGAATTATCGTTTTGATAGAATAACCTGTTACTAACAACGCTCGATCTGGTAAACATAATGACATTCTGATTAGCAATACCGAGGCACAATGATAATAAACTAATCTCTCCATGAAGAGTTTATTGCTTTTATAACAGTTGCTGTGTGACGTCGAAAAAATTTGTATATTTTCGTCTTCCTTCGTGTAAATCCTTTGAAAATTAGTCATCGAAGAAGTTTAATTAAAATTTGCAGTTCATTTTAGAGATTGTGTTTTTTAATGAGTATCAGTTATTGTGTGTTACCGTGTCCTGTGGATGACCTTCATTCAAAAGCGCCTCTAGTAGTGAAATTTTGAACTAATTTTTTTATTCGCTCAAACAAATTCCCATCCCTTCTTCATGTCGTCCACAACATTTTACAACTTTCTGAACAATAGTTTGGTCTGTAGACAATTTTGAAGTAGGGTCGTTTAATTGTGGACACCTGGGGGTATATATATATATATATATATATATATATATATATATATATATATATAAGAGTGTGATCTAATAGTAAGAAGTAAACGAAGAAAAATGAGGCAATATGAATTTGAAAATTTATATTTACTAATAAATATCTTAACGCAAAGCTATTCCAATAGAATTATTTACAGATCTTAATTCACATTTAAATCACCAGATGCATTGGAGGTTCGAGGTAAAAAAGATTGGGCAAAATATGAAGAAAAGAATGTAGCAAAAGTGATGATTGAATTTTTAAATATTAAGCTAATTCTTCAGCATTTTATGCATTTTCCATGCACAAAATTATAATTTGAACTGAATTATTTATCCGAACTAAACACATATATATTTTCCTAAATATTCTTTCTAAATACTTAAGCAAATTTTAACAAATATAAGAAGTTCAAGGCTAATTATGCATACCTATTGAATTGCACATTTTACGTATTGTTGTGACGCGTAATACATTAGAAGCTCGTAATTTGTCTGCAATACAAGAAGCAATTAGAGCACTGGTTGCTTCGAACAATATATGGTAATGCAGACATAGTACCATTCTGAAAAAAAAAATGTATTAAAAGTGTATAAAATATAAAATTTGATTGTTTTGATTAATATAATTAAAAGTAAACATATAAAACTGACTTTTTAATTCATCAGCTAATAATAAAGAATACTATTGTTGTTGTTGTTGCACGCCCCCATTGGTCAGCAGTGCTTGACCAGGTCCATGACATCGTACACTTTCAGAAATTCCAACACCAGCAAGAGATCGTCTGCTAAATCCTGCTTTGGTGAGCCGTAGGCATCTGAGGATGTGAGCTGGCGAGGCCGGCTCACAAGAACAGTTCGTGCACATTTCAAAGCTCTTATATCCTTCGGAAAATTTCATTGTTTTGATATGGCCACTTCCTCTCGAAAGCGGGCTATAAGAGTTTGATCCTGTCTTGTAAAACCAAGAGCCAGAGATACTCCAGGACGAGAACACTGATACCAATGGTGCTCTGGGGTGAGGGGTAATCCCAGCGGTCTTATTCTAGTGTTTAGTTCTAGAGAAAATTTCCAAAAAGGTGGGGGTGCTGACGACTCAGGTACCTCGCAAGCGCTAGCCTTGGCCAAAGTGTCCGCAATCCATTTCCCTGTAGATCTGTGTGAGAGGGAATCCACTGCAGATGAATTTATTGCGATGTGGGAAAGTCGTTTTAACTTGAGTGAGTATTGATACTCTAGCATTATCTCTCACACTTTGCCATGTAAAAGATCCCTATAGTACCTGTTTGGCTTGGGTGTTCTCGGCAAAATTAAAATCCTAAGCACGGTTTCGCACCGCTGATATATGATGCTCTCCCTCTAGGGGAGAAACTGGACGTTAAATTACCTGCGGCGATTGTTATCCCGCCTATGTGATGCTTACACTTCCTAAAGGGATGCAGGCTCCACTGGGTGTGAGTAGGTATACAGGGGAAGGGAATGCTGATTCGCGGCTCTGTTAGAAGGCCAAGAAGTATATTTTTATTAAAGGCGAAGAGAGCGTCAGTTCCAGAGTATATATATATATATATATATATATATATATATATGTATATCAAGATTTTAAAATCATTAGATTTTTAAACACACCACGATTTTTCTCAGAATGTGGTATATGAAACAGCTTACAGATTTCTAACGACAATTTTGCTTTTAAAGTACTCTAATCATGAATATAAAATGTCCTTGATTTAAATTTTACATCAATAATAACATGCTCATCAATAATAGTTTTACAAAGACCTTATTAATATCCTCAGTAAAGTATAAATAACATTGAATACATTTATAACTTTCTCTAATAAGTTGCAATCTTCAGTGAACTAACGAAACCCCCTTAGTTTTGTAGTATATATATATCGGTTTTAAATCCAATGACGTCATTTGCGAGACTTAAATGCTAGAAGTTTTAATGATAAGGATGATAGAGAATTGAGCAAAAAATTACATCTCACCAAACCCAGGTCGAAATGAAGAAATTCCGGTACTGTGAAGTAAGTAGGCAAACCGTCAAACATGAGAAAAGCATAGTTATGTCCAAAGTGACAACAACAACTGCCCACATCGGAAGGGATGTCAGGATGTCTTTCCATGGAACGTTTTCTTTCTAAAAATGAAATATTTTTAAATAACTTTCTATGTTTTCCAATGAATTGGTATATTACAGCATGTCCGAAAAATATTGTATCTTTTTTAAAAAAAATTCTATAGTTTCTCTGAAGTACTATTGGAATGTTTTATTATACCAGAAGTTAGTAATATATATAAAAATTTGTACCAAAGTTGTACCTTACAATATGGGTGTCCTTCAGGACAGGGTAGATATCAAGGTGCTATTGAATTGCCATCCATACTCGCACCAATATGTCTCTTGTAGAGGCTGAAAAAGAATGTACCATTTTTCTTTGTTATCTTCTAGGTACCCTGTGTGTAGAGTGGTGAAAAGTGGTCTGAAAGCTACTAGATACTCCAAATTTTGAAGTAGCCGCCTTTTCTGTGTGCACAAAATTGTCAACATGACACCTACCAAAACCACATAAGGCATTTGTGCTGTGGAATACGCAAAAACAATGTCTGTTACATCACAGTCTCAAACGTGCGCAACTGTCGGCAACTTATTTGGGGATCGATCCACCCGACAAGAACTCGATTAAACGCTAGCATACACAATTATTTGAGACAGGTTGGCTATGCAAAGGCAAATCACCGGGCAATCGCGTTCGAGGAAATAATAGTTGATGGAATTCGACAATCCTTCCTCTTGAGTATCTAGTGTACCTTCTAGGCCAATTTTCGCCACTCTTAGACGCTGTTTACCTAAAAAATAAAGAAAAGGGTGCATTCTTTTTTCTGCCGTTACAAGAGACAAGTTGGTGCCAGTATGGACGTGAAATGGAGTATCGCCTAGATATCTGATTACACATGTCACGATTGGGTGCTCTTGTTGAATCTTTGTAAGGTACAACTCTGGTACAAAAATCCCCCTTGACATATTACCTAACTTCTGGTATAATAAAACATTCCAATGATACCCTCAGAGAAACTAGAGAAATTTTTGTGCAGGGTACAATACTTTTCTGAACACCCTGTAAATCTATATAGATTTTAAACCATTTAATTGTGTCTCATATACGTAAATGGCCGCTAGCAGTTCAATAAAATCTGCGAAAATATTATATTTTTTGCCATTTAGGTAAACTGCGCGACGTCTCATCGCGTCTTTTTCTTTAACAAGTCCTTGGGGTTCTTTGGGCCAGAATTAATAGCAACTCTTTTCCAACCCAAATCCAAGAAACGAGATGTGAAGAAGAGATGCAAAC
>BMAU01007539.1:0-29569 GCA_019973935.1 Trichonephila clavipes | reverse complement strand
CGAGCAGCAAAATGAGATACTGCAGCGCATTAAATTTTCGTAATGCAAAAGGAAAGTCTGACTGTAGGTCAAAAACCTTTTTTTCGTTTCCGCTAAAGGATACATGTTTATTAAAAAAGTGGTTGCAAAACTTGGGTAGAAAAAATTTCAAACCGACTAAGTATTCCTCAGTATGTTCGAACATTTTGAAGAAGCATGCTTTTTGTACCAGACTTTCACTAACAGAAGGAAATTGAAACCGAATTCAGTGCCCACAAAATTCTGTTTTTTCGAGCCACCATCTAATCATATTTTCTAGAGAAGGAATAAATCTTCAATGTCACAGAAATCAAAAGATGTTCCCAAAGACTTTTCGACCGAAATGTGATTACTTTTTAATTAGTTCATTTTCAATATTTTTTGTTTTTATCAAATACGCCGACGATATTTCAAGATTTAAAAAGAGTGATATATTTTCTCAGCATTTCGAATTCAAAGAATTTTAATTTTGCAAACGTAAAGAAATACACAGATTAGGGTACCACTTCTGTTATCTATTCTGGATGCTCTGTAACTGGTGAGTAAGTATGCAATTGATCACCATTGTTTTTTTTTTTGTTGTCATTTTAAGATTATTTTCAATAATAACAATGGAGAAGTTCTATTTTTTAAACGACAGCATTGACCTGGAGCCCAACAATACTTCCGGTGTAATGTTCAGTATCTTTGCAAAAATACCTTGTAAACTTTTTGTTTCATTTAGAGCACAAGGTTGACACAATTGCTTGCTTATCGCTGTTTTTGGCCACTAATAGAATGTTTAAAATGACAACATCTATTACCATAACTGTATTGCTTTCTTTGATTTTTTTTTTGTTTATCAAATGAAAAGTAATGACAAGTATTTTGGAATTTTTTTTTAAATAATTGTTTGTTAAATTTTATATTATTTAGAATATAACTAGATGCACTACATGTACTTATTTTTGCATATAAAACTTCATTACAGATATAGTATTACATTTTGTTCCCTATTTAACTAAAGAAAAATAGCTATAAATATGTGAAAAGTACTTATTTTCATTTTGTTAATTTTTGCCTGATTTAAGATTAATCAGTTTGTTTAATTTCTGAATTGCATGCACATATTTCACCTTAACTTTTTTATAGTGAAAAACATTGATAAATACATAGAAAATGCATTTAGGTATCTTCTTTATTCTTACTTTACTGTTGAATTAGTGAATGTATTTAATTGCTGAGAGAGAGAGAGAGAGGACTGTCTCATCCACATCAAATCCAAATTCTTTCTTGTACTTAAAAAACTAATGTTTGAAAAATTTTCATTTCAATTTTGTTTAATTTTATACGAATAAATATTAATTATGCTAAGTAAGATTAGCAATAATTTTTAATAGTTATTTAACCCTCTAACCAGATAGCACGGAAAATTCCGTCAGTGTAAAGATGCTTCGAAAATGGACTGCACGGATTTTTCTGCCTTCAAGTAACGTTTTCAAAAGCGGATCAGCCGCACTTTTCTGAAATCCTTTTCCCCTTTTAAGGTGATGGCGGGCCATTAGTTTAACACCTTACATGACATCTAGATGGCGTTGGCTATTGCGAAATTTTTGGCACAAATATTTGTGTTAAGATTCCCAAGATGGGCAATAAATTTCTCTCTCGGGTAACCTTTTCAATGAAATGCTCCCCTTCAGCGAAAGGGAACACGCGGGTGGGGGCTAAGGGAGGGTGATGGTCGCCAAACTAGTAAAATAAATGTTAGCTCTTTTTTTTCTTTTTCGGGCGAGGGGGTTAAAGCAGCAGAGTGAATCTTGACCATGAAAGACTTCTCATGTCTGGACATTGGTCAATCATCAAACTTTTTCAACTCTTGGACCCCTTAGAACTGTAACATGTTTTCGAGGAAACCCCTTCTTCGCTGAATGGAATTCGCTGATCTTAAAATAATATTTAAAGTATATAGATAAACATATATATTTTTAATATTATATGTAAAGACAATTTTAAAAAAAATATTTTATTTTTTATTAAAAACTTTTATGATGTAATTTTAATGTTATTTACTCATTGATAATATAAATTTGTGATCCAAATGTCACCTACGCATGCATTATACTTAGTAACTGAGATATGTGTTCACAATTTTTTACACAAACTATCGACGTATAAGCTTTTTGAAATTATCTGCAGTAGCATTTCATATTCCGTGTTCAATTCGTTTTTGTATTTTGTTTTTGTTGCCAATCGCGTTAAAAATATTTTTCACTTTCTAAATACATTTTTGTGAATGGCATGAAAATGTTCATAGCTGTGTGAGAAATTCTGCGTATATAGCATGAATTGGTAACCTAAGATATAGGTCTTCTAGCTTAAATTTAAATTTTAGCATCGAATCTGTTCATATGTCGATAAATTTTTTTATCTTCTTCATTATAGGTGTTTTTCCCCCCACAAATGTAAAAGGTTTCAAAACATTGTACTAACTAGTATAAAATTACTTCGTGGAACTCGGGATAGCAAACAATAGTATATTCACAATCTACTGCATAAAATAAAGTTTTAAAATTCATTTATTATATTACAATAAAAGTTTAAAAAAATTTTCAAATTATGTATAAATAAAATTTTTAATTTTAGTCTATGATCTTTAGATAATTGTGGCTAAACGAATTTCATGAGAACATAAATCCATTTTGCATACATATTTGTAATTTTTCTTACCCATTTTTTTTTATTGGGACTCGTGGAACACAGTTTGTCGATCAATTCTCTAGATAAATGATCTACAGAACGAAACTGTTTAATTTTTCCTGAACAAATGATTTTTAAAGGAAGAATAGGTGGATTTAAAGCAATGAAAAATTAAATTTCACGTTTTAATGAACAAACAGTATGATACAATTTTACTTTTATACAATAGAACTGGGGTTGGCAACCTATTTCACGAGAGGTACAATTCTCAGTGTTACTCTGAATTACTCAACAAATGTGTCAATTTTTGAGAGGATGGAAGATGATAAATTTATAATGGTCCTTATTATACGAAGATCTCAGAATTATGGACAATTGCGAAATTTCGAAAAAAATCGGAAAGATATCTCGAAACGTAAATTTACAGCTATTTTGTGAATTATTGGATGTCATTGCTGGTGAGATTTAATTGTTTGAAAAGAGAAGATCGTGTGCACTCTGCTCTCCGCTTTTGGTTGATTTTGAAAAAGGCAAAAAAAAAAAAAAAATTCTCTGTGTGTGTGTGTGTGTGTAGCGCACTTCCTTCAATAGAATCCTCCCCTTTCTCTGCAGGAGGAAGAGGGCCACAGTCTTTACGACTGTGAAACGAAATACTTGTTCTTTTTTTTTGGGGGGGGGAGTAAAATAGTGTTGACTCTTGACCATGAGAGAGATCTAAAATGGCTTTCTTACTTTTTCGACTCATGGATTCTGATAATTTGTTATGAATGCTTTATTTGTTTCTAACTATGGAAAAAATCCTATGTATTTTGCAATCTAAATTTTAGGAGCTGTTCTTGTTTTAATATAGATTTTACCGTCAAATGTCTTTTAAAATGTCAATAAGTTGTTCGCTCTCCTTGATTATAGGTGTTTTTATCCACAAATAAAAAAAGTTCATTTTCCATTACAAAACGATTTAGTTGTGCAAAAACAATGTATTAACGTGAATAAATTTGTTTTGTTGGTCCCGGTACAGTAAACAATGGAATATTCACAATCTAGTAGGCACTACATATAAAGAAAAACGATTTAATATTCTTTTATAATGGAATAATAAATGTTTCTAAAAGTATTACAAAATAAAGTTCTTATGTACAAAAAAAAATGTTTCAGAAATTTCCAATTAGGTATACACTTACACCTGTATTACATTATTAAAGGTTTAAGGAAACAATTTTTGAATAGAGTTTTCTTTAAAAAAGTAGTTTTAAATGTTAAAAAGGTTAAAGGTTATCAATTTTGATATTTTTCTAAGATAGTATGCAGCTATTTCATTAAAAAACTGGTTAATTATGGTTTTGACCATTATTTACGTATGTTTGTAAAATAATTTTTAAATTTAAAAAATATTTTTATAAGAAATGGTACGTAAATGAAAATAAGCATTACAAAATTATTTCATGTTCAGAAAAAAAAAAAAAAAAAAAAAAAAGGAAGAAAGAAAGAGATATTTTTAAATTAAAATTACTTTTGTAACTTTAGAGAACGATTAAAATATCATTATAAGGGAGAGAAAATAGGCTGGCAATTAATTATCAAGCACAATTAATCAAGCATATAATATATAAACATTGCTTTTATTTTTTCTAAGAAATTTATGTTTATTTAATGAATATATGTCAATAACAATTTTTCAATTTGGAAGTTAACATTATATTTAAATCAAAGAAAATTGCATTATTGTTTAATTTTTGGGCATATTTGGTAACAAAATAATAGTTTCATTCTATGTAGGAATCCAAATAAATGGCTAAGTAAAAAATATACTTAATTATAAAAATATATATCACGGATAGTTTTTACGGTATCCTGTTCGAGAAGATATAGGAGGTCACAGTAGGCAAGAGTTCATGGTTACGAACTCGTGATCGACGTGGTGTTGCATCGTCGGTTTGAATTCTGGTGTCCCTGCTGAAGATCCGCTATGTAGAATTGATTGATTGAATGATTGAATATTAACGTCGCACTGTTCAGCTACACGAGGGCTTTTGGCGACGGACCACGTAATTTTGAATCATGGTCAAGTGACGTGGACGACACCTGAGCAGGCACCCCCTCTCCTAACTCCCACACCACACCAACGGGAGGACGTTTCAGCTCTCGACAGATTTAACGTGCATCGCTGCCCTACACGGCGGGTCTTTAATGGTATTGGGCTCGAACTCGTGGCAAGGCAAGCCACGGTCCGATACCTATACCACTCGGCTACCGCGGCCGTCCGCTATGTAGAAGGCTGAACCTCAAAGCAGATGTTTGAAGTAGATGATACTATATGTTGCTAATGGTGGAAATTTTGGGAGATTGCGATTCCAGCTCTGATTTCGTCCTCGTCACTTGATTGAAATGATGAGGTCGGCGATAGTCCCAGTGAAGCTTCAAAGCTTGACGTTAATCAAATAATCATTCGATAATATATAGGTTTCATTTCCTAACCTATATTAATCATTTTCTGTTTTTTGCTTCTACTAGATTCCTCTACATATAACGGCTCCCTCAAAGGCATATTTCGTGGTGCTCTTCCATCAAGAATTTCAGGAAGAACACATTTAAGATAAAACTTTTCTATAGTTTTGGAATAATTCCTTTCCAAAACTCTTCGTTTGCCTCTATACGCAGAGTTAACGAATCCTTTTTGCACCATAAATACAGATCACACCATTTCCGTTGTGTAATAAATAACTGACCTTGTATTTGAAAGTAAAATTTATGATTTAATGGCAAATAGATTCCCCTTTCATTTGAAACCTAGACTATTTTTTTTTTGGAAAATTTGAAACCTAGACTATTTTTTGTAATTAAAAATTCCAGCGGATTTGATTCAAATCTACGTGGTCAGAATAAGGGCATTTAATTTCTATGAGTCCATCTTCACCAACCAATCCATCGGGTGAAGCACACAAAAAGGGTTTATCTTTGTCCACAAATAAGCTACATATTTTTACTTCAGTTGAATATTCCCTCTCATGCTGCTTCCGAGCGATCTCCTCGTTTGCCAATCCATATTTCATTGCTGCATTGCATAAGTCTCTACCATACACAATGCGCATCACAAGCTTCGAACACGGAGTAGATTTTTTCCTGCAAGCAATTTCTTTGAAAAAAGAAGATGAGAGTCTCAACGATCTCTCATATCTCCATCGTTCAGAAGATGCTTGCCCCCTAGTTTCGCTCTCTAAATCATAGATATTTTGTACTTTTAATTTTGAAAGATGGTTTTCCATTAAATTATCGTATATCTGTACTGGCACATGTCTTTAGACATGTAGCGAACATTCATTACACTGAATTTTTCTTCGAATTTATTCGAATCTAAGCCACACTTTTTTTCCCGATACTTAGGCTACAAAAATTCTGGTGCAGCTTAGATTCGAAGACTGAAAAAAGTTTTTAATGCTGGTAAAGTAAATTAATTATTCACTTTTTATTAATTCGCCTTTTTTATTATTTTTTTTATTTCGTTTAGTTAGTGATTAAATATAAATGTCATATTGATGAGCTACACGAGGGCTTTTGGTGACGGACCTCGTAACTTTGAACCATAGTCAAGTGACGAGGACGACACCTGAGCTTGCACCTCCCATCTCCTAACTACCACACCAATGAGAGGACGTTTTAGCTCTCAGATTTAACGTTCATCGCTTCCCTACACGACAGAACTTCAGCGGTACTAGGCTCGAACTCATGACACGCCAGCCACGAGTACGTTACCTTGACCACTAGGGTATCGCAGCCACTTTTCATTCCGTAAATATATCATATATCGATAATATATTTTACACTATTTTTCACAAAAATGTGCTGAGAATTTGGGGTGCGGCTTAGAATCTGAACATAATTAATTGAAAAAATAAGTTTCTGTTAATTAAATTAGAAAACAATATTTTGTGTTAATAATTGTTCCAATGGTTTATGGTAAAGTTTTACGTCAAATATAAAATCGATGGGAAAAAATTTTTTGTTAGTTAAAAAGAAAATAATAATATAATAATAATTGCATTACAATAATTAGATTAAAATTTTAATTTGTGAGCAAGGAGTAGTAATTTGTGTTCTTTAGAGTTAATTCACAACTTTCGATCAAGTATAAAGTAAGTATACTTTCATTCTGCGTTAAGTCATTTCGCAGAATTTAAATATTCTTACAGACATTCCTTCAATAACAGACAAAAAAATATCTAAGCTGTATAATTATAAACGATTTTTTTTAAAGCACACATGCAGAAAATATTTAAAACTTTCCTAAATCGGAAAGTTCGTCAGATTTGAGATGTTAAATCTCTGTACATCATAAATCTTTTCCATTGTCCACTATTTTCCAAAATTTAATGTCGAGAAGAACTTTGACTTTCTCGGAAATTTTTTCTAAAACGAAATCTTTGATTCAAGAACTATGGAAGACTCCTCCGACTCACCCCTGGTATAATAGGCAGGCCCCAGGTGGTGCCCTTTCCATCAAGGCGGATAGAGTCGTTCAAACAACTATTAGTAGGCTTGCAAGTGGACACATTAGAGGCCTTTCCTTTAACTTAGGCCAGAAAATTTACGAGAATTGTACTAAATGCAATTTGGTACAGGCAACTCCAGATCATCTTTTGTTTTGTGCAGGACTTGAAAGGGAGGACATCTATTCCAGTCCTCTTTTGGTGTACGATTTCCTGAGGACTCTTGGGCTCATGGACCTGGTCTAGCCTGCGGCTAGACAGAAGGAATTAGTCAACAACAACAACTATTTGTAACAATTTGCAAGTTACCATAATTTCAGCTGGCGACTATATTTCAGAAAGATATCGCCAAAAATAAGTATTCGTAGCCAAGAATAAATTCGCTTTTCAAACGATGGTGGTGCCATCTGTTTGAGATAGTCCTAACTACGCCAAAAATAATTCAGAATGAACTTAATATTTAAAAAAAGTTAATTAAGAAAAACATAACACTTAATTCTGGCTACACTAGTTCAAAGAGGGAAGCTTTCTTTCTTATATACTATTTAATTCTACTCTAAAAAAAATGTTTTTTTCTGTTAAAATGTCTTTTGCGTTTCCACCTCCTATACTTTAACATAGAAAAGTCACATTTCATTTTGCAAAAATGCTGAAAACTGTGTAATTTTCCAAAAAATCAAAATTCAAAAAACACTATCCTTTAAACAATTATTTTCTTTATATCCATAAAATTTTTTATTATCATTGGAGCTTTTTCCTGCCCACAAATGTCTTTGCCGTTTCATCCCTATACTTTAACATTGACCGAAAACAGCCTTAAGGTTTAACAACTTGAAAGATAATGAGGGACGGAGGAAGCAACACAGCAGGAGTTTTATGGCTCGCAGGGAACCCCGTGTTTAGACCCTGGGCAATGTAAAAAATCGAGGAGAAATTTCTTTACAACCCAAGAAGTGTTTCTTTGCTAGCTTGTATATTAAAAGTTTCCAAAAGTCCCAACGCATAAGTAAAATATGTTACAATTCCCTTTTGGTTTCATATTAATTTCAAACTGTAACAAGTTGGGGCGTGTCAGGGCAATCTGCTATTTTATACAGTTAGACAAATTATCTTTTTTTAAGTATATTCTCTTTCGCTTCATTTTTCTTATTCAAAGCTTTCAGTTTTTGAAACATGATTATTTTATTATAAGATACCGAAAAAATTAATAAAACATCAAACTCTTTAAAATTTGGAACCTTTTCAATTTTCCAACCACTAAAAATGAATAAATTTAAACTTCATCAAATCATTTGAAACATTTGCTTACACTTTGATAAAAATAATAATAACGAAAAAAAAACTAATTAAGATGTATTAGGTTTTTTTTTACATTTCAAAGCCTAAGTGTTCAGGGAAGTTTAAGTACAGTGCCTGGGGTTATATATTGTTAAAATACACCGAAATATATTTGAATTTTAAGTGCTTGAACTTCAGTTTACATCAAAGACAACATGAATGAAGATTTTCACACATTTTTTTTATAACTTGAATGTTTGAATAAATGGTAATAAAAAATATACGGAAACATTTACAGTAGACATTTATGCATATAAATAAACATAAAAATCAATTTTAAGTTCGAGCTATAGAAAAACATTCGAATTATATATTGTTCAAAAATATCTATTTATACAAAATTACCTCAACATTTATCTTTTTAAAGGCAAACTGAATAAGTAATTAAAATCTGGATATGTTTTGAAATCTCGACCTTATAAAGCTAGAAATTTTGTTAGAAATTCCATTTAAAATTTCGAAAAAAAAATGCATCGTGCAGTTAAAAATTATTTACCATAAGTTTTAGCAATTGTTTGAGTATAATAAAAATTTCAAATTTTATTATATAGCTTCTTTGGTATATTTTAATATATTTCGGCCGCGGTAGCCGAGTGGTATAGGTATCGGAACGTGGCTTGCTTTGTCACGAGTTCGAGCCCAGTACCACTGAAGATCCGCCTTGTAGGGATGAGATGCACGTTAAATCTGTCGAGAGCTGAAACGTCCTCCCGTTGGTGTGGTGTGGTAGTTAGGAGAGGGGGGTGCCGGCTCAGGTGTCGTCCACGTCACTTGACCATGGTTCAAAATTACGTGGTCCGTCGCCAAAAGCCCTCGTGTAGCTGAACAGTGCGACGTTAATATTCAATTATTCATTTAATATATTTCGAAGATTTCATACAATTCGGTTGAAAACCACATGCTAAGAGCAAAAAATATACTAAAAAAATTGATGAATATACAATTACAATAAATTCTTACATAGAGAAGCAAAACTGAGAAGCTAAAGCGTAGGAATAAAAAATTTTGAGTATATCTGAAGTAGTTTTCGAAATATTTATTTTAAAGTTTAGAAAATTTGTGTGCGTTATGTTATACTTGATATTAATTAAATGGTTAAAATAATGTGTTAATATTAGTCATGTAATCGTTTGATGACACATTCATATACTTATAAAAATTATCATGGTCATTGATGCAAATGTCAAGAGAATTTTATGTAATTTTAAATTAAGGTATTGATGTAGAAAATATAAAACGACCATCTAAAATACATGAAAAATGCAGTCTGCTATAAAATGATCTTGACAAACAAAATCCGGCATTTTCACTTACTATGGCAGAGCCGGTTTAGTCAGGGGCGATCTGGAAAAACAGAGAGAGAACCGCGGTTATGATGGATGCCGCTCTAGCTTTTAAAGCTCCGAGGAAATATTATATATATATAAATTACAAATGCAAAAATAAATCTTGTAATTTTCCATACATTTTTATAAGAAGGAATTGTGGATTTGGCTTCTAATACATTGTTGTGTTTGACAATATCTAAGGTAACCAACCCTACTTTAGATAGATTTGTACTACTTTTTCGTAACCGTATTCCTTTTAAAATTAATTCATGCAGCCGAAATACACCTTTTGTACCCTTAAAAATTTATGTAAACTATAACGGTTAATTTTAATTTATGCAACTTATGAAATGCTCATAAATAACCTTTTCCGTCTAAACAGTTTACATGGAAAAAAAAGTTTGGACTCCCTCATTCATTAGGGATTTATATAAGATTCTAACATTAAATTTTATTTTCACCGAATAGGATTGAGTGGTAGTGTATAGTGCTTCCACACCACAGGTCTGGGGTTCTATTAACGGGCTGCGCAAGGTTGACTCTGCCTTTCATCCCCGCTACATTGGGTTGATAAATGAGTACCAAGCTTGCTTCGGGTCTTAAACACTGAAGGTCTCTCTTCAAACAGACCACCAAATCGGGACATCTGTTCATGCACCTCAGCGTCCAATGGTCACGTGTATTATGATGGGCACAGTAGTTCCTGGCCTTCATGGATTGTTGTGCTTCTGAGTTTGAGTCTTAAGTTTGAGGATTACCTAACTTTGGGGATACCCCTTAGATAAACATGTATTTCCACTCATTTGCAATTAAACATTTTTCTTTCAATTACGTTTATTTCAGAAGGAAGTTTGATTTTTCAAATGTATTTGCTTAATAACATGTATATTTGTGTATTATATTAAACATTTTATCAATCGAAAATTACATGTTTTTAGCTCCTCTAAAAGCTTTTAGGATTTTACGACTGATCTTACAATCCATATACGTTTTATAGTAGTGTATTTAAAAATGATAAGGACATTTTTACGACTGTGTGAGCTTTTATGCCTCGTTTATAAATATAAAAAATTGCATTCAGCTACAGTTTTTAAAATGTACTGAAATAAGTGGAGAGGAATAGGATATTTACATATTATGAATATTTTTGACTGCATTAAGATATATTTATATTTCAGTTTCTTTACAATTTGAATAGAAGTTGTAAGCCATTTTGCGAATAGTTTGATGTTGAGTATAAACCCATAGGCTGTTTAATATTGTAAAGTGTTTTACTTTGATACCAGCACAACCTAAAATAAGGCTCATTTGCAGTTAAATGATCAGCTTCAGTGATATTTAAATTTTTAAAAATAGTCTACACGTACGAAAACATTCGTTCACAACCGCACACCACATCTCATACTATATCTTTCCTACAGCAGGAAATATTTGTGTATACTGAAAAATTTAATACAGGATACATTTTCAAGTGTTAAATTTGTTTTTTAAATTTGGTATGAATACATTGTGGAACTGTCGGTTAACTTCACTGAACAAAATTGTTTTAAGTGTACTGTTTTGAAAGACAAAATTAATTAGGGAGAACTTTTCTCACAATAGAATTTGTAATGACTGAATTGTGTGAAAATGTAGTTATCGATGTGTGACATTTTTCCTTGTAATAAAAGAAACAGAAAGATAAGAAATTTAACTTGAGTAGAAAATGGTTAGAAGTACTGTCATGCGCATTTGTGAAGAAGTATATCCCCCATTAAAATTAAAAATTATTGACTGAATGTGTGTTATATCCATCACAAATGCCGATGTAGAAAAGGAATTTTTATTTAATACAAGAAGTTAGAAAAAGAGAACACTAGGAAGGAAAATTTAAATTTTTTCCGAAAAATATTCAGTTAACATAAAAATACCTTTTATATGATTTAAATTTAAATAAATTAAAAGTATTGAAATCCTTTTTTATGCTATTTTAAATTAAAAATATAACTGAAAAGAGAAAGAGATCGGCTTTAGTTCATAAATATAATCATCGTATGTAATATTTATTGTGTTATTGTTTAAAAATGAGATAGGGCATTTGCTCTTTTTACCTCATTACTTTTTATAAAAAAAAAAGGAAAGTGAGCACGTTTTCTTACTCTCATATTCAAAAATGAATACAGGATGCTTTTTTCTGGTTCAAATCGCAATACCAAAAATATATATATATATATTTTTTAATTTTTAAAAAATGACAGAAAAATAAATTTTCTTTGAAGAAAATATAATTATTTTTCAACTTTTAACATACTATTTATTTCATTTTTTCATCTTTTTTTTTACTTTTCATTTCGTTTTTAATTTTACTGTGACTGAACATATAGGAGAAAGAAACACCTTATTTCACTACGCTTTCAAAGAAGATTGCCCAAGGCAACATGTGACGAATCTATATGGAACTTTATCACTAACCTTCTGAACCGACCTTTTTAGGGAAATTTAATTCCCTACCTATTTCCAATCAACTCCAAAGAGCGGACAGGATTCCTTGTTATGCAGATTAGATTCAGTATTTAAGTCAAACGAAATAGTAAAGTTAGAGCAATAGGAGATAGATATTGAAGCATAGAGTTATAGTGATTTTGAATTGAAATATTGTAGTTGAAGATAAATTAATCTCATGAAGAATTGAGATTCCGAGTGGTAAATATAAAATTGTATTTAAAGTCTTATTAAAGTTTTAAGAGTGAGATTAAAGTTAAATGTTCATTAAGAACATTATTGAATATAATTCTGGGATCTCTTATCGTGGTAATTTCTGCGTGATCGTTATTTAATGAATTGATTAATTAGATTATTAATTAATTGAGTTAATTTAAAGAATATTATATTTAAAACCTCATGATATTCGCATTGTTGTTGTTAATAATTCTTTGATTCTATTTGGGAAAGATAATCAAATAAAGAAAATTAATTATAATAATGGCTACTGGTTCTTTTATATCTCATAATTATTCTAGTTCTCAAAGTGAGGTCCCCAGGGACCATTACAATGGCGCCCAACGTATAAATCCCGAGAATAGAGTCGGATCCAGTTTTAGAATCATTCCGGAACAATATTTTTCGGGGATTGAGAACATAGATGATTTTTTGGAGAATATTGATCATAATCTCGCATATTATGAGATACCTGCACAACTGGCATGTGCTTACTTGAAAGGTCATCTCAAAGGACGGGCACTCAACTGGTTCGAAGTTCTAGGTTATAGAGTCATTGAAGATAAGACAACAGACTACGCGCACTTAAAACAGGCATTGTTGGAACAATTTCCCGTGGTCAGAAACAGGTCAGAACTAGAAACGCGATTTTATTCCTCATCACAAAGACGAGATCAACAACCTTCGGACTTTATTTATGAATTGTTGAAAATTCATAAAGTCCTTAAACTAGAAATGTCGGAGGAAAAATTAATAGATCACGTCATTAGTCGATTAGAACCTCAAATTTTGGATTATGTCGAAGTTAGACATCCACGAAATACTGCCAATCTCCTACAAATCGTTGATAAATACGAAGAACGTTTTATGCATAGACAAATCAGAGGTTCGAGTGAGGGATTTAGAAGTTCAGGCCCTCATGAAAGCAATCGTTTTAATACCCGGTATAGACAAGAAAATTGGAGGGAAAACAGAAATAATGAGAGATACGCCAATAATAGCCGACCACAAAGGGAATTTAATCGATTCGAAAACCAAGGTTTCGCAAATCGCAGATTCGAAGGTAGACGCCAAGGTGGACAATCGGATCAACCATTCCACAGTCAAGGCGGTCGACAAAGTGGGTCGAGAAATAGTTCATTTCGAGGTCAAAATGAACGAAGTAGAAATTTAAACTTTTAAGCGATCGATGTGAATATGGGGGTAATCGATCGCGGGGTACGGAAAATCCTCCAGTTTGGGATCATCGGCCTATCAGAGTATCCTCTATAAGAATGACCCCAGTCGAATTACCGTATGTCCCTATTCTATTAAATGAAACCTTTATTACCGCACTATGGGACACGGGAGCAGAGAAATCTTTTATTTCGGAGGAAGTATACCGCAATTATTTTTCATACCGACCTCGTCAAAAGACGAAAGACAGAGTCGTGACAGCACAAGGAGCCCCGTGCAGTCATTTGGGTAGAGTAGAATTACAAATTAGAATCAGAGAATTTCAGAAAACCTGGGAATTCCATATACTTGATAACATGCAGTATCAGTGCATTCTGGGGATTGATTTTATGAAGGCGTCGCGATTAACATTAGATTTTGATCAGAAATCCTTAATCATTCCCGATCATCTGATCAAACAAACACCTAAAGAGGAGAAACTCGTTGATATTGATCTCACAGAATCGAAACTTGATGACGAGCAACAGAAGCAATTAAAAGCCTTATTTAATAATTTTAAAGGGTTATTTTCCGATCAACCGGGATTAACGCATGTTGTATATCATGAGATAGATACTGGAGATAAAGGACCGGTAGTGTCGAGACCATACAAGTACGACCGGGTCAAACAAGGCATTATTGATTATCACATAGATAAGATGTTACGGGATGGTACAATTTGTCCTATTAATTCGCCCTATGCATCTCCAGTCGTATTAACTCGAAAGAACAATGACCTTCCTCCAGATTCTCCCGAGGCGTATCGTTTCGCGATCGATTATCGGAAACTAAATGCAATTACCAAATATCCTCGATACCCATTACCGGTTATTGATGACTTACTCACCAATATCCCTCACACCAACGTTATGTCCACTCTAGATCTCAGAAGTGGCTATTTTCAGTTGACGATTAGTCAAAGGACATAGAAAAAACAGCGTTTATCACTCGCAATGGCACTTTTGCATTCCTACGCATGCCTTTTGGTCTTTCTGGGGCGGCGCCTAATTTCCAAAGGGCTATCGATATAATCCTCCAACCTGTTATTGGGCGTTTCGTGTCCGTTTATATGGATGATGTTATTATTACATCACCATCGTTTAAAGACCATCTAGATCATTTAACTCAGGTTTTACCTTATTACGAGACGCAGGGCTAACATTAAATAAAAAGAAAAATGTCCACTTCGCTCGTGACAAACTCAAATATTTAGGCCTGATTATTAGTAAAGAAGGAATCGAAACTGACAATAAGAAAATTCGGGCAATTACGGAAATGAAACCTCCCAAAAATAATAGAGAAGTGTCAAAATTTTTAGGGATGACGGGTTGGTACCAAAAATTTATTCCGCGATACGCAGATATATGCGAACCATTGTACCAATTAAAGAAAAAGGGGGCGAAGTTTAACTGGTCGGGAGAAGCACAGGATTCTTTTGATCCAGATCAAACGCACACTAACAGAGGCACCGATTTTGCAATTACCAAATTTTCTGAACAGTTCAATTTATTCACTGATGCAAGTGGGGTCGGAATTGGTGCTGTGCTTCAGCAAAATCAAAAACCTATTGCTTTCGCGTCTCGAACCCTTAATAAAGCAGAGCGTAATTATACGGTTACCGAAAGAGAATGTTTAGCGGTAATTTGGGCTCTAAATAAGTTTAAAACTTATTTTGGACCCCTACCTGTGAAAGTGATTACAGATCACGCAGCGTTAACGAAGTTAACCAATGGTAAGAATTTATCAAGTAGGATGATCCGATGGGCATTGAAATTGTCAGAGTTTAACATAGAATGGGAACACAGACATGGTGTTCAAAACGTGGTCGCAGACCTTTTATCAAGAAATCCAGTAGACAGTGTCGAGGGATCGCAAATTTCGTGCGCAGCTCTTAGAGCCCTCGCAATAAATTCCCGTGAACAATTCATTAAGGAACAGAGGAAGATCCTGAATTAGGACATATTTATCGATACTTAGAAAACCCTGACGACGGTTCTGTTAATGCGACGGTATGCGAGAGTTGGTCCCAGGACTTCAAGTTAATAAATGGTCTCCTCTTTTACGCGAAGTATTTTTCTAATCTGGGAGAACTAAGAGTTTATATTCCTGGTTCTCTTCGAAAAGATATAATGAAAGAATTTCATGATCTGCCATTAGCAGGACATCTCGGAAAGAAAAGACATATCTTAAACTTCGTGACACGTGCTATTTTCCATTTATGAGAAAATATATATTTGAATATGTTTCAACCTGTGAACGGTGTCAAAAGTTTAATTATAAAAACGCGCTACCAGCTGGTCGTTTAATGCCTATAGTTTCGAAATATCAAATGAAATTGTAACGCTAGACTTAGTAGGCCCCTACCCGCATCCCGACCCGAGAGATATAAATTCATATTAGTTATAACTGACCACTTCACTAAGTGGTGTGAGCTGATTCCTCTTCGTAAAAGCTTCAGCCCAGACAATAGCTAATGCCTTTTTTAATACCTATATAGCGCGTTACGGAGCTCCGATTTCTTTGATAAGTGATAACGGCCCCCAATTTATTTCTGACGTGTTTGAACATCTCAGTCACAGGTTGGACATCAAACATATGAAAACGGTAACGTACCGACCACAGTCTAATCTCACGGAGAGAGTGAATAGAAATTTAGTTCAAATGATAGCTTCTTTTGTTGAAGAAAATCATGAAAACTGGGACCAATTTCTACACGAGTTCGCTTTCGCATTGCGCACGGCAGTAAATGAGACGACAAATAAAACTCCGGCTGAGTTGTTTTTAGGAAGGAAAATCATAACTCCGTTTAGCAAGCTCATAAATGTTACGGAGGATGCGAAATATGTTGGTAATAACATCGAAAGATTATTCGATGAGGCAAGACGAAATATGCAAAAACAGCATAGGTCTTGGGAAAAACATTACAATCTCAGAAGGAGGGATGTTCACTTTGATGTGAACGATTTGGTTTTACTTCAAACACATTTCTTAAGTGCTGCGGGTAGGAAACAGGTGGGAAAATTTATGCCTAAGTTTGAAGGTCCCTATAAGGTTTTAGAAATAAAAGGAAATAATTTAGTTATTTGGAAAAACGGAAGAAATATAACTGTTAATATTGATCAGGTTCGAGTGTACCGACCTCGTCAGTCAGACACGATTAGTTCGGATAGTCCGATAGAAACTCTATATGACGAACAAGAAGTTAGTCATGGGTCAAATAGATCACATCAAGGACAGTTTAAAGAGCATAGGAAAACCTCTAGTCAGGAAAGTGAGGGGGTGTAGATCACGGCAGAGTAACACCACACGGGAGATCCCCCAGAAATAAACGTAAAATTAATAGTACTGCGTCGAAGGACCCAGCTATAAAAGATCCAAGATATGTAAGAAAAGATCCCGACAAAGGATCTGATCATCAGGACCGGAAAAGACACGCTCCTGAGCAAGGCGGGGAATCAAGGGTCGATCCCTTCCTCGATCTCGTCCAGGACTTACAAATTTAAGAGACCTAATACCTCTTCACCAGGGTACAGTCCATTGCAGGTCCATCAAAGTTGCCTGATCGCAGGACAGCTACGACTACAGGTGGATCCCGAATGGAAGTTAGTGGACGTGATAACCAGACCCGTCAGACCAGAGCGACAACGAGAAGACACAACGAACAAGTGGAGAAAACATCTGTAAATTTTGCATTTGTTTACTTCGATGTATGACTTCGCTAAGATGCGACAATTCATTTGGTTGTTTGTGTTATTTGTTTATTACAAAATGATTATTATTATATGCTATGTATGTTTCTATGTATGTTTTGTTTCACATCTGGTGCCTTATTGCGCGGCGAAGTTAGATAGGATTAACCATTAACACTAACTAGCGCATCAAGTTTTTCGAATGAGAAGGCAAAGGAACCAGATATTTATTGTATGACATTCATGTAACAAATGTATAACTTCATATCTACTTTTACCTACTTCTCAAATGGATATCAATCTTTCGGGGTAGCTGACCCTGAAGTCTTCGATGTTCAGTGCCACAGAAGATTGTATTGTATTTTTGTATAATATATAAGTCATACTCTATGGGGCTGGTTTTTTGCCACCACTAGGGTGGTTTTCCCACGCCCCCTTGCCGAATGGATAGAGTGCGGGGATTAATTTAAACTTGTAAAATATTATGAGGTTTGTCAATTAATTCTAAATCGTAATTTTATCCTTTTTCATTACGGAAGATGTTTCAATAATATACAGTTAGAAATTAATATCGTCGGTACTGTAAGACAAAGATAGGATTTACGTAATTTATTTTCAGGACATTTGAGTCCTTCGAATAAATCCCGTTTTCTTTTGGAGGGTTGTGACGAATCTATACGGAACTTTATCACTAACCTTCTGAACCGACCTTTTTAGGAAATTTAATTCCCTACCTATTTCCAATCAACTCCAAAGAGCGGACAGGATTCCTTGTTATGCAGATTAGATTCAGTATTTAAGTCAAACGAAATAGTAAAGTTAAGAGCAATAGGAGATAGATATTGAAGCATAGAGTTATAGTGATTTTGAATTGAAATATTGTAGTTGAAGATAAATTAATCTCATGAAGAATTGAGATTCAGTGGTAAATATAAAATTGTATTTAAAGTCTTATTAAAAGTTTTAAGAGTGAGATTAAAGTTAAATGTTCATTAAGAACATTATTGAATATAATTCTGGGATCTCTTATCGTGGTAATTTCTGCGTGATCGTTATTTAATGAATTGATTAATTAGATTATTAATTAATTGAGTTAATTTAAAGAATATTATATTTAAAACCTCATAATATTCGCATTGTTGTTGTTAATAAGTCTTTGATTCTATTTGGGAAAGATAATCAAATAAAGAAAGTTAATTATAATAATGGCTACTGGTTCTTTTATATCTCATAATTATTCTAGTTCTCAAAGTGAGGTCCCCAGGGACCATTACAAACATAACAGCTAGCTGTAAAGGATTGATCTCTTGGTTCTTACTTTTCAAAGGCACCGAACTGGGTCGTAAAATTGTCCCCATTCGACCTCCCAAGTTCTAAAAGGGGGAAAGGAAAGAAGTCTGTTGCATTTTTGAAGGGAATCGCAAAATAAGAGTTAAACGCTTTCGGAATAACTTTTCAGGAGGAAGGTATCCAGTTAGAGGGTTAATCAGTATTCTAAATCTATAATATGTATTGTATTTTATAAATTATATCATGTTTAGAAAAATAACAATATATGCATATTAATATCTTAATTTATAAGATTTGTAGATAATGTCGAGTGATTATAAGGAATTGGAAACAATATCAAAGGCTTGATATGATGAAAAATCAACATGCAATGGGAACAAACTTTCCGATCCATTTGTTCAGAGAGACAACAAAACATGTGTATATAATAAAACGCTATTGTTTCCAATCACTTTTGGAGACTTTTATATGCACTTTGTGGAAAAAGAATGTACTTATACTAGGGGAAATAGACTAAAAAAATTAAATTCATTCCTGTATATTGTAATTTAAATATGTATATAATTTTGTTCAGTCAAAATTCCCTCACGAGGGGCTTCTAAAAGAGGAAATCACTGCAAAGTAGCAAGTTTAGGTAGTGATTATGAGGAGAAGCACAGACTTAACAGTGTCCATGAAAACCTGCTCTCTTGTACTTTTAAAGAATATTAGTTGCACGTAATTAAATTCATTAGTTTTGTAATGCTGGCCTCAGTCATGGAATTCTGTCCATGACAGATTTTTTTATAAAAGATTTTTACAAACTGCTTAGAAAGTTTATATGTACATATAAATAGATTTCTAGACATAACATGAAATAAAAACATTTTTAAATTTTATTTGGTCATCTTCATAAATAAGACAAAGATAAATACACTGTTAATTACAATAAATTAAGGTTATATAATATTAAATTACGACCATTTTAAACAATACAATGACATTATTTGCATATATTGGAATAATATATTTTTTATTTGTAAGTATTTGAAGTATAAAGTGATTATTTGTCAAGTTTGAATATCCACTTAACAGTGGAACTTGCATTTTTGTGGTGAGTAGTCTTCTGCAATCTTGACCATTGGACATTTAAAAAATTGCTTACTTGCAATTATTTTGAACTAATCAGTGTTTATTTATTTTTTAAACTACATATTTTCTATTTGTAATTGTTTGAATTACATACTGTTTACTCGTAATTATTTGAATTACACACTGCTTATTTTCAGTGGTAGGATTACACAAAGGTAGGATTTAGAAGCTCAAGTGTCTCCCATAGAACCAAAAAGTTTTTAATTTTTAACACAAATATCACACCTAGATGCTTTCCTCGACATTTTTTTAGAAATATAACTTCTCCCATGAAAGTAGAGTGTGTACTCCACTTTTTATTTTCATTTATTTGAATTATACAATCCTTTGACTTGCACAAAGTTAAAATATGTGGTTACTTCAAATAGTGCTTATTGTAACAATTTAAATAGCATAGCGTTGATCTGCATAAAGTTTTTATTTGCAATTATTTGAATAGCACATTAATTCTTACTTTGTAGCTAAGATGTAGTTTGCATTATGATATCACATTTCTATGTTGAAGTTCCTTTGTTTTGAAATAATGTAATTATATCAATTCTAATTATGTCAACCCATTGATATGTTTTTGGTAAAATTAAGGATTGGTATGTCTACACACATGCACACAATAGATTACTAGAAATTTTATTTGAAATTTTCATCGTAACAGTATTTCGAATTTTTAATTTGGTTTCAATAGTTTTTCAAGAATCATTTAAATTATTAGATACTTTTCCTTACAAAGAAAACTGTTTTGGAAACAATGCCAAAGTTTTTTGTTTGTTTGAGAATAAAGGTTATAGAGTGATAATTGACTGTGCAGAATTTCCAATGAAAAAACCCAACCGTCTTTTACACAGCAACAAAGAACATCTAGTCATTACAAAAATTGTAATATTTTAAATAAATGGTATAATAGGTATTATGTCTTCAGGGGCTATCTGCTTTGTATCACATTTACATTGTGGCAGAAGTTCAGACAAGGAACTTTTTCTTTAAAGCAGTGCTTCTCAAACTTTCAATACTGGCGCCCCCCTTTTCGATCACAATTTTTATCGCGCCCCCCCCCTTATACATTAATAATGTACTGAATACAATAATAATGCACTTTGACGCTAAAGCAACAATAGGCGATCTTAATTATAAACCATACAAATTAGTAACTTAAGTATTAAAATTTTGTATACTACTTTTAAGCAAAATAAATAAATAAAATAGTAGGAGAATTATTATGTTATTTTTCCTTTCTCTAATTTTTAAATTGAACATATTGCAAAATGCGGTGGCTGCTTAGAAGACAAAATATATATATATCTACTAAATATAGAAAAAGAACTCAGAGGGCGAATTTCTAATCATAAGCCTTTTTTTTTTATAAAAACTTTGCTTTGCAAGACAAGCACATGGAAGTCGTTAATACTTATTAAACTTGTTCTTAATTTAGTATTAATTAATTAGTTATAAAATACTCTGTGCAACACTGATACATTAAAAGTATACCGGCTGAAGCACCCGTTCTTTGCACGAGTTCATTTATAAGAAAATAAAACATTATTGATATAATAGCTGAATTGTAAGGAGTGCAAAGCCAAATGCTCGACAATGTTTACAAAAATGTAAAACGACTTTTTTAAAATGGTTGCTCAAATTATAATTAGTTTTAAGCGAATTGTAATTTTAAGCCTCACAGAATTAGCATTTATAATTGATGTTAAATAATGAACAATAATATAAATTTCCGATGAAGAATAATTGTATTATTTTTAATATTTAAAGCAAAAAGACTTCACATTTTTTAACCCGGGAACAGGCGTGCACTCGATATGGTCGAGCGGCGTTATTGAGTCACCCTAATCCTTTTTTTATAATTATTTTATCGTACACGATACAAATCGTGATTCCAGTGAATAATTAAATTAAGAGAAAGTTTACTTACCTACTTTCAAGGACTTTTCAATTTTTCTTTGGTAACAATTAAACAGTTTTGCCAGAATTAAAGATTTCGTAATCTGTGCGTCCCGCGTGACCACTTCAGGGTAAAAGTGTATTCATTATGATTATATGAAATTGTGTAAAACATTTTTCGCGTTATGCTTTATATGTATAGAATACTCGTAAAAATAAGTCTTGGCCAAGTAATTATGCAAAGTGCTCTCCATGGTTTTCCAAATATCATAAAACTCTTTTGCATGGAAAAAAGCGTAACAGAGAAATACATTACTTACAACTTCCCTAAATGAGAAACAAACACATAAGAGAGGGGTCATAACTAACTGCACCAATAACTTAGAAGGTTAAACAGATTACAGCTATAATGTGCAGTATTTCAAAAATAATGACAGTGATGAATTTTTTATGTTCCTAAATTTTTTCGATTCTCCGTCTGGGATCTGTTTTTTCTCTGAAAGAGTTGTATGTTAGATTTAAACAGAAAGCGTAGTAAAAAAATCTCTCATCATGGGATTACAGCAAATCAAATAAAAGTTTTTTTTTATTTGGTTATAGGATCAACGATAGATAATTAGGTAGTGAAGAAGTTTTTATTTTTGTTGACTTAATATCGCGCGCGCGCGCCTATAAACTATATCAGAGTAAAAATGCATTTTTATTATGTCTGAAAGTATTTTGTTTTAATTCATTCCAGTAAATTAATTATTTTTAAATCTTTTATTTTCGATATGCTCTCGCCCACCTCGTAGGGTTAACGCGCCCCCCCAGGGGGGCGCGCCCCACAGTTTGAGAAACACTGCTTTAAAGTAAACCAATGAATGAACTAAAAGATGTTTTTATGGCTGATAAAGGGTTATTAATTGAAGAAGCGTTAGACAAAATTGGTTGTAAATTAAAAAGCCCTCTTTTTTTCAAAGATAAAATTCAATTTTATAATTCTGATATTGTTAGTAACTGCAAATTGTCTGACAAGCGAGTTACTGTGGAAAGAGCTGTTTCAAGAATCAAACAATATAAATATTTTGATGGTGCTCTTCTATATGAAAGTTTACACAATGTTGACAGTTTATTTATTATAACATGTTTGTTGTGTTATTTTTATGACACTTTAACAAATGTAACACAAGAAAGCTCTTAATATAATGTTTCACTTTAACTATATACTTATTCTATGTATATATACAAACATTGTAACTAATTAATCGATAATTGAATTCCAAATATGGTAATAAATTCAGGCATTAAAATTTTCAGATTAAAATGTGTGTATAGTAAAATATAAATTTGTGTCCATATATAAAATATAAAAGTCCTGTTCACACATCCTTACATGATCAAAATAAAAAAAGCCATTTTTCGAATCTATAATTATCTTTCAAAAAAAAATAAAAATTGCAACATATTTGTGTGGTATTTATGAACACAACATTTGTGTTTTTCAGAGTTTGAATGTGGTATAAACCTATCATACAAATGTAAAAATTTTTTTTTACTATATGTAACAAATATGCATTTATTGTTTGTTTCAAATTTTGAAAATTTATCACTATAGATTAGATTTATTTTTGCATAAATATAAAAGTCTGAAAAAAGACTCATGTATATTGATAATTTTCTGCTTATAAGTCCTGAATGAATTTGTTGCATTGAGTTAGTTACAAGTATTGATTCAAGAAGATAACTTGGAGCAATTGTATATTTATCGAGAATTAGAATCATGAAACACAGTAATAATATAATTTTTTTAGGTTTACTTTTTAACTTTAAAGTACTAAAATATAGTACTACAATATATTATCGTATAGTTTGGTACATCATGAAAATATTCAGTTTTATCAGCAATACTAGAATTCAAAAGTCTAATTGTATTATCAGCTGAGGGTGATTTTTAGATGCATCATTTTCAATAGTGTTCCTCAACAAGAAAACATTAATGATAAAGCTTCTAAGTTATATAAACAATTTTTAAAACAGAAATTGGCCTTGAAATCAATCTTAATTAAATAACTATGAGAATTTAAAACATAATCGCGCAGAAATGCTTTTAGTAATGTTAACCGAAATAATTAATCATTTCACACTGCAAGAGTCAAATGTGCTGAAAAATATTTTTCATTCAATTTAAGAGTGGAAAATTGATTTAAAATGAAACTGAAACCAAAACCTAAGCTGTAGCCTTAAAATAGTATGATTTGTACCAATACAGTGTGAAGCCTTTAAAGATATGTTATAAAATAATAATATTTGGCGCTTTGATAGTGTTAGTAATTATCACCTATAAATGTTTGAAAATTATTTTTTATAAATCATTGTCTCCTTAGATAGAAAAAAGAAATAAAAATGAATCATACTAAGATATGGGATTATTTTTAGGAATTGTTTGAAACACACAAACTATTACACTATAGGGGAACATCTTAAGTTATTTTCGAAAAAATGTTTCCATACAGGAGCATACAAAATTTTTGTTAGATAGCTAGTTTAAATTAGTAATTAAAATTTATTTAATATGCATTATTTATCAATATTTAATTTTAATATTACATGATTATAATACAAGTGAAGCATATGAAAATTTTATGTTTAACTAAGAAATTCATTGTAGTAATTTATAAAATGCTTTTATCATATTCTGTTGAAAGACTATCAGTGACATTGCTTCATTATGTACTCATGAAAAGTATTTTTCTAAGATGTATGCCAAAAGAGGTTTTTTTTGCCAGTTTCAATCCTTATTTGCATTAATATGGATATATAAAGTTTAAACACTGTTATTGTATACTAATTTTTGAAACACAACTGTTCTATAAAAATTCCCAAGACATAGTAAGATTTTTTGAAATATATGATGAGTCTGTAATAAAATAACATTTGCCAGCTTTGATTGTCTCACTTTACTTAACAATTATCATTTATGAAGGTTTGAAATTTCTTTTAGAAATGACTGTCTTTAAAGTTCAAAAAAGAAAATACTCTTAGTTCAAGAAAGGAATCATGTTAATACATAATTTTTAGAAATAATGACTAAATTTTATTGGATTATTCTTTATTGCAAATTATTTCTTATTAGTTATTGAATTACAAATAAATTGTCTAATAGATGTATATAAACCACACAAATATTTCCATACACTTTTAAAAAATAAATCAATGAATAATATTAAAAGTTTTGATATCCTAACAATAATACTGAAATGGATTTTCAAGAACTGCAAAAGGAAACTTCATATGAATATTAAAAAATAACAAATCAGGCTATTTTTTTTTCATAATTACAAAAAAGTTTCTATGCAAAAAAATATTATAAAATTTGCTAAGGAATAGGTTTGCTTACAAAAACGAATGAATGTATGTCAGCCGATCTGCTCTGAAACAAGACATTTTAGAATGTAAAAATATTGTTCGGAGTTCAGGATTTAATGCTATCAATCCAAAGAGCAAGGCAGTCTTCACAGGAGCGATGAAAATTTATTGTTTAGAATCATTAGAGGTGCTAGATACAGTACCTTTACAACTCTAGAAATACAAATAACTAATGTATTCCATTAGCAGTCACTCGTCTATTCAACAGCTGAAGTATTATCTAATCGTTGGCTGACTTTTCAGTAGTCAAACAATACTTTGTTTTTGGCCAGCACCACGCCCTATTTAGTCTGCTGGAATTTTTCTCAAGAATTTGTTTACATCAGAGACTGTGATATTAGTACATTTTTTTTTTTAGAAGCATCAATCTATATTTGCCGGAAATGATGCCTACTTGGCTATGCTTCCATTGAATCGCCATTTTGTATGTTACGAACAAAATTGCTTGCGATTTTTTAACATAAAATAAATACAACGAAAGTAATATTAACGAATTACACATTCAGATCTAATTACGAGGCGTGTCCGTAAAATAAGTTCCACGAATTTTTTCACATCAAAAAACTGGTTTTTAATTGCAAAAAATAGTACATTTTGGAAAGTTCAGTCTTTCTTTTATTTTTCTACATAATCGCCGTTGCGTTGTATGCATTTCTGCATTCTAGGCACCCACTTTTTTCAAACCAGGTGATAGAACTCTGCCGCCTGTCCGTGTAGAAAATTAACAACCGCGTTTTGCACCTCTTCATCTGTCTGGAATTGGGTTCCGCCAAGGTTTTCTTCAACTCGGGGAAGAGATGGAAGTCACTTGGTGCTAAGTCTGGGCTGTAGGGTGGGTGAGACACCATTTCCCATCAAATCTTTCGACGAGGGCTGTGGTTCGATTGGCGGTGTGCGGTCGGGCGTTGTCATGGTGAAAACGCACTCCTTTTGTCAGCATTCCTCTTCTCTTGTTCTGAATTGCGTCTAAGCTTATTCAAGGTCTCACAGTACCGGTCAGCATTGATTGTTGTCCCGCGAGGCATAAACTCGCACAACAATACGCCCCTTCGATCCCAAAAAATGCTAGCCATGATTTTCCCGGCAGACAGGATTTGTTTGAACTTCTTTGCTCTTGGCGACGAAGGGTGTTTCCACTGCTTCGATTGCTCCTTTGTTTCCGGTGTGGTGTAGTGTACCCAGGTCTCGTCACCAGTAACAATAGAGTCAGAAATTCCTCTTCGGTTGTTCCGTGAAAAGCGAAAATTCTTGGGCCGCTTCAACTCGCTGCCGCTTGTGGTCTGCAGTGAGCATTTTTGGTACCCATCTTGCGCAGACCTTTGAATAGCCTAAATGTTCAGTCAAAATCTTGTCAATTGTGGTTTTGCTGACCTCCGGAATTTTTCGCACAGTTCCCGAACTGTAGTCCGTCGATCTTCAAGCATTGCCGCTTCGACTTTGGCAATTGTTTCGTCGGAAGCCGATGGCCGCCCTGCACGGGCTTCGTCGTGGACGTCTGTTCGGCCATTTTTAAAGTCCTGACCCATCTGCGCACCATCCCAGAGCTCGCGCTCTTCTCCATACACTTGACAAAGTTCTTCGTGAATTTCCTTTGCCGATTTCTTCTTAGCGGCCAGAAAACGAATAACAGACCGCAACTCGCAGCTGGCGGGGAGACGCAGAGGAAACTCCATCGCTAACGGCTGCTGAGCCGAAATAAACGTCGCAGCGACGCTGGCGGTGAGGATTGGAGTGGGGAACAAACCACCTGCCTCTGATTGCCTGGTCGCATTGCTACAAAACGATCCTAGCGCCAGTGGTAGCCCGTGGACTTATTTTGGAGCGTGGACACGCCTGTATTTACCACCGGATTCCTTCCGATCTTCAGTGATGGGATAAAAAAAAACGAATCGATGTTATGTGGTTTGTGCCCCGCTTAACCTGGAATTGAAGCGTAGGTCGAGGAGGTATTACCGTATTATTAAAATAAATAAAAGTCTCAAAGGAGAATAGAAAAAATATTGTCGTATCAACATATATGTATGTTTAAATAATATTAATTTGCTAAACAATTATGTAGGGAAATTGTACGATTTTCACATCCGTATGAGTTTAATTTGTTTGTACAGCGGTTCTTCAACTTTCGATCGCTCCCCCCGCTTTATGTATCAGTGTGACATCGCGGATTCCCAAGATTTTTAACATTCCTCCCCGACTAAACATTCTTTCTTGAAAATGCGAGTTCTTTTTCGTTGGGGACAATTTAGGGATCTAGCCTAGTAAGGCACATCTTTCAATTTTTCCACGGGGTCTTTGAGTGAGTGAGTGAATATTATAACATCGCACTGTTCAGCTACACGAGGGCTTTTGGCGACGGATCACGTAATTTTGAACCATGGTCAAGTGACATCGACGACACCTGAGCTGGCACACACCCCTAACTACCACACCACGCCAACGGGAGGATGTTTCAGCTCTCGACGGATTTAACGTGCATCGCTGCCCTGCACGGCGGTCTTTGGTGGTACTGGGCTCGAACTAATGACACGCCTGCCACTGGGCTACCGCAGCCCCCTCCCCCACGGGGTTTTTGCGAGGCTGTATAAGAGAGAAAACCTGACATTAAATGAGAGACTCCCCTTAGAGAGGCACTGTGGACTCCTAGTGGTTCACGGGCAACACTTTAAGAACCGCAGTGCTAGTATTTTTTCAGGAAAAGGTTATTATCTTGAGTATGTTTCATAGTTCTAAACAAAAAGGGATTTTTTGTTTCTTTCAAATTTTAAAATGTCCGAAAAATGTTGCGGTACATAATTTTTTTCCAGACCGAAGATGTCATGTTTCTGCCCTAGAGTTTTGTGCAACTGGAATAAAGGATGTCAAATTCTATCGGGCCTCCAAATGCGGTAGTTAGAAGTCAAAAGCATGAGGTACCAATTCAGGTTTCACTCGCTTAGGATTCGTAAGTGTACATAAACCCTCGTATAGTTCTAGCGCAGGGGTCCGCAAACTTATAGTTGTGGCATGCCAAACCAATCCTAGGAAATATTTGAAATAATTCGACAATATACAGCAATTCAATGTAAGCAGAGCTGGGGTATTGAGGTTAAGAATACAGATTTAGTTTCATTATATATTCGTTATGCATTAATTAAAAATATTTATTCACATAAAAACAAATGTAAAATATAAGTATTTCTTCAGCATCGATAAAATATTAAAATTGTACATATATTTTGCATTGTGTACTTTAAAAACTTAAATAATTTAAAATAAAATAAGAAATAAACAACACACACAAAAGTATAAGTATTCTCCTTCAAATCACACACAGTTGCATATTTTAATACGAATCTTTTGTTCTATTTTTATATCGTAATATCAGGGATACATTTTGTGACTTTTTACTTCACATGATTCTGAATGTTCAGTGTAGTCCGCAAAGTTGTTTAACAACTTCGTTGTAGACTCAAAACATTATTCATATGGGAAAAAATTTGATCACATAGATATGTAGAATTATAAGCAGAAAGCTGAGAACATGGAATTCAAAGTTTCTTAGAATCTTATGCTGTAATGATTTCATAAATCTAACATTTCATTGACTTTGTGTGTGTGTGTGATGATCTTTTAAATTCCATTCCATTGAAATATTCGTAATATTTGGAAAAGTATAATGTATTATGAAACACAACGGATATACATAAATAAATTTTAGGTACATTATATCTCGCACCGCTCCGAATGGAACCCGAACCATTGGCACGGTGTGGAAATCTGGAGAGGCGGCTGCCACCCACGATGACTTGCGTTGTGAAACGTTGTTAAAAAAACATAGATCGATAAATTACGGATATTTCAAAGGAAGAGATTAAATTTGATCATCCTTTGTTTTAATGACATTTTACAATGCATTTTTCCATAATTCTGAAGATGTTTTTTTTAATAAGGTCCAGTTAAAAATAATCAACTTCGCTCAAATTTTGACTAACTTGCCCAGAGGTGTAGAGGGCCATAAGAATTGTACCACTTGCCAGATTTTGCACGCGCAAAAAGGAAATTATATTGTAGATTTAGTCTCGTCTGTGAGATTAAAAGTGATTTTTAATATATTCATTGATAAAATTCATTAAAATTTTGTATCAATTGGTGCATTGTAGTAAGAAATAGATGAAAAATACTTTTTTACTTGCTTTAAATGCTTGATGCATTTATGAAAACATTCCAGGCTTTAAAAAAATAATAATAATTTTCTGGTTTGCAAATAACGACCCCCAATTTTTAAAATATTTCAAAGAATTAGTATAGATAAAAAAATAGTATAGAAAAGTAAAAATGATGATGCAACAATATTCAGTTAACTGTTCTTAAGAATCTTTTCATTTTGATCCATTATCAATAGCAATTTTTACATAGCTATTGTTATTTT
>BMAU01007538.1:0-26549 GCA_019973935.1 Trichonephila clavipes | reverse complement strand
TTGACAATAGGCTACCACTTCCTCTCAATAAAAGAAATGTACACAAATATTATTCCTGTCGAAATGAAAAGTATCGCGCTTTTTTTTATAATTCATTTAATAAATCACCGAATTATAATTTAGGTCGATACAAAAATTCAAAAATAGTTTTTAATTGTTGTATTTATCCTGATGCAATGATCACAAATATAGTACAAAATAAAGGAACACCATTTAAAAGGATTCGTCCTTCGACCGTCAAAAAATAAGGCTGTCGTGTCGCCACGGTGTATTGCCACCTAGTGGCGGTGAAAAGCGAAAGTATCAGTCAAGCATTTAGCAGTGAGAGAAAATTCTATTCCTTGCAAAGCGTGATTATGAGTGAAAAAGAGGCATGAAGTGAAAAGAGGCGTAGTTATTGGAGCTCGCCTTGCTGGAGCATTCGTGTCAGAACAGACAAATCCTTCTGGGTGTTTTTAAAGACCTCTGTGTCAATGGTTATGAAGGCCTACACAAACCTGGGTAAGGTCAGCAAAGTACACCAGCGGGCGAAAAAGATCAAAGTTGAAGGACCGTTGTAGACGGATGTTGAAATTTAAAGTCGCCGACTACACTGCTGTAGATGACGTTCTCGAGGTGAGTATCCACCTTCAGAGTCCCGTATTCATGAAAACTATTCAGCAAAAGTTATATGTTGCGAACATTCGTCACAGTAGCTGTTCGAAAACCGACCGATTGTTTAGGCACGGAATGCTATGAAGAAACTGCAGTAGTGCCAAGACCTCTAAACTGGGCACAACTATGTAGGAACAAGTCTGCATCTAATGAAGCCTCATTTACATTATTAATGACCACCAGACGTGTGACCGCTTTGTTGCACTAGCATAAGTATTTCGTGTTGACTGCCTGGTTCAATCGTAAAACATTTAGGGGAATTATGGGAGGGTGTGGGGCGTAATATCTTCCCATGGCTTCCAGACCTCTCGTTGTCTTGCAGAGGGGAGGATCACAAGCAACCATTATCGAAGCATTCTCGCAGAGGATCTTCACTCTATGTTTCAGACTCTCTTTCCGAGGGAACGGTCATTTTTAGAAGACAACGCCTCTGTTCACACGTCTTGCTGTATTTAAACATGGTTATATGAGCACGGTGTAAAGTGGAACATCTAACGGGTGTTCCCCAGTCACTGATCTGAACATGATTTAGTGTCCGCGGGGTTTCTTAGGGGACAAAATCCGTGCTCCAGTTTCCTCCTCCACTCACACCATCTGGACTTGACTCGGCCCTCAATTGGTGCGAGAGAGATTCCGATGAACTTTGTTCAAACTTTTATTTGTCAATCTCATCAAATGCGAAGCTACTATTCAACCCAAAGATGGCCCAATCCCTTGCTGATAAAAAGTTTTCATTTTTACAAAGGTGTTCCTTTTATTTGTCATATTCTTCCACCTATGATTACATAAAAAGTTGTTAATACATATTTGATATTTTTATTTTGGTCAAAACTGTCGTGACGTATTAAGACTTTATCTAAAGTAAAAAATTCATTGTATTAAAGCATTTCTCGAAACTCTCCGCTAATGAAATAATGGATTTGGTACTGAATGTGTGTGTTGGAAAAGTTTGTATTTTTTAAACTTTCCTTAAATGTATATATTGAGCTTTAAATTTACAATACTTATTAGAATATACTTTAAAAATTAGCTTAAAAGGGAACTTTTGAAAAGTTATTTGAAAAGAACGATTTTTTTTTTTTTAATTAGACAAGTATTGAGGGCATTTCAGATATTTTTGTAATATCCTAAAAATTATTTAATTTTAAATGTTTTATGCTTTTTACGATATCCTCTATGTTAAAAAAGTTATTACAAATGTGTGTTCTTTATTAATAAAAGGAAATTTTCACGATGGCCCTTACCCAATATAGAAGCTTAAAATTCTAATAATAATTTTTGATTGTATAAAAAGTTTTCAATTAATTTTAATTTAAAAATACAAACACAATTTGTAAAAAAAGAAAACAAAATTAAAGAAAAAAAAACTTTTTTAAAAAATTAAAGTTACTATGGTTGTCATTTATATATGCTATTACTCATTTTAATATATATTTTGTGAATTAACAAAGGCTAGCGTAACGCCCCCAGCACTCAAATTCAACTATGGATATGTCTTGTAGCTTCAATACGAGAAATAAAGCAGGTGTAATGTATATGTATAGGAAACGAATGCTACACAATATATTTAACTACGAAAATGCTATTGACTACTACTATAAAAAGGGTTACCTAAATGAAAGATGGATAAGTGTAAATCTCGTGTCAGAAAGATTGTGGCTATAGCAGTGAAAACGAACATGGATATAAAAAAGAAGGTAGAAGGTGTACACTGCATACAACATGCAATAATGAAATCTGTTCGTCGTAGAGAAAATATATCCGCTAAGTAAAGCCGTACTATTCATGGATACATCAATATCAGAACAATGCACTGTAGTTGGGTTTCTGACTGCGGAAGGTGAGCTGGATGCGAACATCTATCAGCGAATGGGGACAGTCTATGAAGAGCACTGCTTAGTTCGAACAATTGGTGCAAATGTTTTCGTGAAAGGTAGCAAACGATAACAGATATCTATGACAATACCGATCCAGACATCTCCTGTGAAACCTTAAACCTTAAAAGTCCGTTGAAAAGTATTAGAGCACTCGCCGTACTGTCTGGATTTGTCTCCCTAAAAACCTTTCATACTTTTTTCCACTTAAGATAGCATTACATTTTCCATTCGGACGATGAGGGGAAGGACGTAATGCAGAACTTCCTCGATCGATCTTCATACATCTTAGAGCTGGACACTGTCGAAACAATGGGACATGTGTTTTCAACGCCATGGTGATTTTTTGATCTCAATAAAGGTATTCTCTTAATTAAACTTGTCTACTTTTCATTTGGGCAACCCTTATATATTTATTTTTTTGAGTTAATTGTATTGTTTCTTTTGTGTGTGTGTGTGTGTGTGTGTGTGTGTGTGAGGTACTTTATTAAATTTTCGAAGTCTTTGTTGTACATAAAAAGGTTTGATTGTATTAAATATAAACATATAAGAAATATAAACCAACCTGCGAAATCAGGTGTCATGTCAACATGAGTGACTCTGTAACCGGAATATGCGAATCCATTGAGAAAGAGGGCAACGCAAAAAAGCGAAACGATCTGTATAGGGCGACATCCAGAAGCTATAATGGCCAAGAGACATAAAGCGGGTCCAAATAAGCCTGGATAAAAATGGATTTGTACAGACAATTAATTATATAAGAAAATATATACTAGGAGATGAATTAACAGTGGTGAATTAACGATAAAAATTAATTAATAGAAATACCCAATCTAAGGTATGTTTTCTGTGTATGTTTAGTTATATGGGCATTAATAAAAACGGGTAATTAGAAAGTTTTAACGTTTTTTAGTTATTTACTCGATATTATAATAATATTCAATTGATGGATTTGCAATGAGTTCAATTCATGTAACGACATAGTCGCATGATGACAACCACGTTTTTCTAGCCCATCCGTTCAAAACTCATGCGACATCATCGTCACATAATAATGACAACCACTTTTTTTCAGCCAATCCGTTCAAAAACTCATGTGACGTCATAGTCACATGATGAAAGCAATCATGTTTTCAGCTAATTAGTTCAGGCATTTCGTTGCTCTATCAACACTCTGTCGCAAAATATATGCACCCAGAAGAAATTGAGCTACATTCACGAAATTTGGTATGCATGTAGTGTATATGAAAATAAACAAATGATTAAAAATTCAGAACAAAATATCATTTTATTAAGCGGTTACAGCTTGCAAAAAAGGTTAAAAATCAGTAACTAGTAAAGCCACCTCTGGCAGCTATACAAGCCGAAATTCGGCGTGGCATCGATTTAATTAGATCACTTATGACCCCCTGTGGAAGATCCTGCCATAGTCTTTGCATCTGCGCAGTTAATTCTCCTGTATCTCGAGACGGCTGCAGTTGCCTTCCCAGCGCGTCGCAGACATGCTCTATTGGCGAAAGATCTGGTGACCTGGCAGGCCATGGTAGGACGTCATATCCTTGAAGACATTGTTGGGAGAGTCGCGCAGTATGTGGACGAGCATTATCCTGTTGATAAATGGCACCTGGGCGACTTGATAGCATGGGTAGCACAATCGGCGTTAAAATATCGTCCACGTATCTGCGAGCTGACAAAGTGCCTTGAAGGACCACTAAAGATGATCGTGTGTCCCAAGAAATTGCTCCCACACTGTCACACCTTGTGAAATTGCTGTATGCCGCTCGACAATAAATGCCGGATCGGACCGCTGGCCGCTGCGCCTCCAGACACGTGTGCGGTGGTCATCAGCACCGAGACTGAATCGGGATTCATCACTGAAGACGACACGTCTCCAGTCTGTCACACTCCAAGTTGCCCGAGGTCGGCAAAAATCCAGTCGACACTGCCTATGATGTGGGTCAGTGGTAAGCGTCTTAGCGGACGTCGGCTCCTCAAGCCGACTTCGGTCAGTCGTCTCCTTATGGTTTCTCTTGATGGCATTGGATGTCTGGAAGGAGGTAAGTGGCGTTGAATCGATGCTAGCGACGTTGTTGGTGCCGAAGTGGCCACTCTTCTGATTGCACGATCCTCGTGATCATTTGTGTTCCTGGGACGTCCTGACCCTCCGCGACGGTACACTCTACCTTCTGTGATCCACTGTTGCCAACACCGAGCAACTACCATATCGCTCCGACCGAGGTGGCGGCCGATACATCTATTCGACCAACCTGCTTCTCTGAGGCTTATTATACGGCCCCTATCAAAGTCCGTCAGCTGCTCGTACTGCCGCCGGTTACGTCTTAGAGGCATCCTAAGTCGCAATATCGTCTATCAAAGTCATCAGATTCGTTTGGATAGCCGTACGGCGCTCGTACTCATGCTTTTAAACTCTCCCAGTTGCGCAACTAATATGCGCATAGCACACTTAGCCTTGTCTCATTGGCTTCGAAATTTTAATCATTTGCATATCTCTTACCAGACTACATTCTTGCCGAGTTTCGTGATTGTAGCTTGATTTCTTCTGGGTGCATATATTTTTTTGCGACAGAGTGTATATACCCGATTATGAAATTTGGAATTTTAACCAAGTTTTATAAATTAAACAACAATTGTCTGCTTGAGTTTAATAATTAACACGTGTTTGTCTTTATCATTTAACCGCCATGAATTGAGCCCATTAGTTTCTTATGTTTATTAATTATGATGTTTGCGTATAACACATCGAAGGCCAATTTCGCCCAATGAAAAGAGGTTGCCAATTCAAAAAATGTCGCCAAGGGCCTGTTACTGTTATTATTATTGTGTTCAATCATGCGTGGAAACGTTTTTCCATATTTGCTGCAAATCACGGCATTTGGCAACATCTTTGGATTTTACGATATAGGTCGATGGTGTAATGTGTAAGAACCTTAAGGAGTGTTGGAAAGCTAAAATCTTATTTTTTTGACAATTTGAGATTTCTACATTTTCAAATTGTATAGATTTTAACCTTTCTAAAAATACCTTACTTTAACCTCTAGGGTATTTAGAAGCCCTTAAAACGTATTTTTAAATAATTTGAATTTGGGCCACGCCCATTTTAATGGTGAAAATTGTAAACAAATTACTTTGTTTTCACTTAAAAGTGTAACGACTGATATAAACCAAAACATATATCTTTTATTTTAAATTGAGCCTTTTATTTTTTTTATTTCCTAGTCGTAGAAGTCTCACTGTATACATTAAAATCAATTTATCTCAAAATGTAAATTTTAATGTGCGATGTACGTTTTCTGAGAAACTACTGCTCACAGGTATGTAAATTTTTTATGAATTATTTATAATTATGTCTAATATATACTAAAATGAGCTTTTGCAAAAACTCAAAATTTATTTTTTTACAAATTTTTAAGTAAAAAATGGGTCCAATTTCGCAATGTTTGATAAATATTTCATAATTTATTAAAAATTCAAAATTAGCTAAAAGCTCATTTTTAGTATAATAAGAGAGATGTACTTTAATAGTATGAAAAATTTCAAGCATGTACATAAAACAGAATTTGAGAAAAGGTACATCGAAAACAGTCAATTTAACATTGTCAGTATAGAGAAAGAGAGAGAGGTTTCCAACTCCCCTCAAGGGGTCACAGGGGTGTTAATCTTCTTTTTTTTCGAATTTCGAAAAAATATATGTTGTTCCTCATTTTCTTTTGAACATTTTCATACCAACCACGTGATAGTACTACAAAAACTTCGAAAAGTTATTCGAAAAATTCCAAACAGCAATTTAGTAATAACAATGTTTAAATGGCTACATGCCACCCCCACTTATTCTTGATTTCCGCATACGTTTTATTTTTCTGTTTTTAAAAAGCCTCATGAAATATTTTAAACACTTACTTAATTGAGAAGGAAGCTTGCAACTCAACACATGCTTTTTAAAGTGTTTGATTCTGTTTTGGTAATCCTAGCACGTTGTTTGCTTATCGAAATTCAAAACAGCGTTGTTTAAAACCGTTTATCAAAACTGAAAACAAAATTCTCTCGATTGAAATGGAAAATACTCATCGTAGACCTTCTCAGGCAAACGTCCCAAGAAAAGAAGATTTAGAGGGGAATCAATTCATGAAGGTATGTTCTCATACACATGTTGCAGAAAGGAAAGACACAAGTAAGTGTGCTTCCAGTAATAAAATCTCAGGAATTCAGACTTCATTAAAGTCAAATCTTGTTAAGGTAAGTGAAAACTTCAAAGGATATCGTATTTTTGATTTTATTTCAACTTTTCGCTCTATTTTATCAGTATCATGTTGTTTAAAATGTCATAAACCATTAACAATTAATGAAAAGTCCACTCGTGGTTTATGTTCGAATTTTGAAATACGTTGTAAAAACTGTGGGAGTGTTTGTACTTTTTCAAGCTGTGAAAACACTGGGAATAAAAATAATGCTCCAGAAATTAACAGAAGATCTATTTTAGCAATGAGATGCATAGGCCAAGGTTTAGAGTCATTAAAAACATTTTGTGCTGTAATGAGTCTTCCTAATCCTGTTGAACAAAAATCATATGATGTTATTAATAATAAACTTTCACGTGTTATGAAGGAAGTCGCTGAAGAAAGCATGAAAAGGGGAGCTGTTGAAGAAAATTCTTCGTCACCTGATAACCTTTAACGGTAAGTGGTGATGGTACCTGGAAAACAAGAGGACATTCATCGTTGATTGAGTATGTACTGTAATAGGGGCTGAAACAGGTAAGGTTTTGGATAGGGAAGTGTTGTCCTCATTTTGCAAAGGATGCGACAGTTATAAAGGGGTAAAGTTTGGTATCAAGTACAATAAATGGCAAAGAGCGCATAAGCTTTCATGTAGAAAAAAATTATTCTGGCTCTGCTGGTAAAATGGAGGTTGACGGGATATTGAGGATTTTTAATCGATCAGAAAAGCTTCACAACCTGAAATATTCGAACTACATAGGAGATGGCGACACAAAAACATTCAATGCCCTTTCTGAAAACAAGCCATACGGCGATGACTATCTTATTCAGAAAATAGAATGTGTAGGCCATGTGCAAAAGAGAATGGGTACAAGACTTAGGAAGCTTAAATTAATATATAGTAAAAAGAAATTTTCTGATGGTAAAACTATTGGCGGTAAAGGTAGGTTAACTGATAGTTTAATTGATAAACTTGCGCATTACTATGGTAATGCTATTCGATGCAATTCTACTAGTGTAAAGGAAATGCGGAAAGCCATTTGGGCTGTTTGGGGTCATTCTTGCAGCACTGATGATGAACCGATGCACTGGTTTTGTCCTACAAATCCAAATACATGGTGTAAGTATAATGCCGCAATTAATAATAATTTTCCCAAATTATAAACACAAACCCTCAGTTGCTAAAGCTGTTCCAGATGTAATTAAGCCTGTATTTGCAGACTTATCTCATCCGGCACTCCTGAAGAAATGTTTAGGAGGTAAGACCAGAATCCTAATGAAAGTTTAAATTCATTAATTTGGAAGTTTTGTCCTAAGACGATTGGTTCTAGGCTTCAGATTGCAGAGATTGCTGCAAATCTAGCAACCAGTGTTTTTAATGATGGAAATCAAATACTTATTTCTATTTTAGAGAAATTTGGCTTGAAAATTAACAGAAATGTTTGTGTGTCCCTGGCTGAACGTGACAATCGTCGAATCTTTACGTCACGACAGAGGTGTCTACAGTCATCTTTTGAAGCTCGCAGAACCAAGTAAATTAAAAAGAGTAAAGAAATTGAGCTGTTTCAGGAACAGGAAAGTAAGTGTTACAATCCTGGAGCATTTTAGCGTGTAAGTTTTAAGATTTATTTTCTCAAATTCAATTTTAAAACTTTAAAGCCCTTTTTCTCAGTTTGTGTTTTTTTCAATTACGTGCATTGCGTTTCAAAAACTATCATACTTTGATGCATAAAACTTTACAGAATTATAAATTCTATCATAATCTTCAAATCCTAGCTATTTATAGTATTATAAATTTTTAATTTTTTGAAATATTTCAACAAAATTGAATTTTTTAAAAAAATTTAAAAAAAATGTATTTTTTTATTTTTAAAAATATTATTTTTTATTTTATTTATATAAGATAAGCTAGCATGTAATAAGGATATATTTGACTTTATAAATCAACTTATTGCTAGTAATTAGAATGATTATTGCAGAAAATATCATGCGCGTCGTAAAACTTACTATTTGTTTCTTACAAAACATTTTCTTATTTTTATGTGCTTATTATTTTTAAAATTATGATTATATTTTAGATATTTTATACTTTTTTGAAACTTTATTCCTTTATAAAAAATGTGTGAAAGAATCAAATTATTTCATTTTAATCTCAAAGAATTATTTGTAGTCGAAAATTGTTTGTATTTTGTGCTCTCGAAACATTTTCAACACCCCTGTGACCCCTTAATCATTGACAATATAAACTTTCAATATTTAAAATGTATATGTAAAACAAGTAATATGTAAAAATAAAATAAAATTAGGTCAATTCCTACTTAGATCATCAAAGAAAAAATTATTTTAGCTACTTTCTATTAAATAGTTACAATTATTATAAATATGTATATACATATAACAGGATCACAATATTTAGTAGTAATTAATTTTTATTATTTTTATTTTTTTATTATTAATGAGAAAAAAACCTTTTCAAGTTTTGACACAAGTCGCCAAAAATGATGCCAACGTTACTGTATTTTGTAATTCTTTAAGTAACTAGTTTTAATCAATTAATTTTTATTAATTATAATTAAATTACTGTATTGTCATCCAAAATAATCATGTATATAAAATTTCAGCTCAATTGAGCGCTTTAAAATGTATTTTAATAACGATAGAAAATTCCACCAAGATAAATCTCTCTCTCTCTATATATATATATACATATACCAGGTGTCCACAATTAAACGACCCTACTTCAAAATTGTCTACAGACGAAACTATTGTTCAGAAAGTTGTAAAATGTTGTGTACGACATAAAGAAGGAGGGATGGGAATATGTTTGAGCGAACAAAATAATTAGTTCAAAATTTCACCACTAGAGTGCGTTTTTAATGGAGATCATATTTAGCATACATTTATAACAGTTTACAAATTTTGTTACAACAATAAATGCTCAACATGATGACCATCGTTTTCAGCTACTATTTGAAATCTTAAGATAGCAAGTTCCACACCGTTGACCGCAGTGTGTTCTGGGAAATGTTAAGAACATGTCATGAAATACTGTCTTTGAGATGAGGTAAAGTTTATGGTTGATCACAACTTACCAGCTGTTTTAAATGCCCCCAAAATTGCATGGATTGAGGTCAGGCGATCGGGGAGGCCACAGATGACGAAATTGGTGGCTGATCACACGTTCTTCTGTGAAGTGATGTTTGAGAACGTCCGTAATACAATGTGTAATGTGTGGAGGAGCTCCATCTTGCATAAAAATTATGCGTGAAAGGCACTGACGTGCTTGCAGATCTGGAATAATTTTATTCCGTAATAACGATGCATATCGCTGTCCAGGGATAGAACATGTTACTGGACCTCCAGCACCTAATTCCTCGAAAACATACGGGCCAAGAATAAAAGACGCGGAAAACCCACACCACACCGTTACTTTTGGTGAGTGTAGCGGAACTGGTACGGTGGAATGCGGATTGTCTGTTTCCCAAATTCGGCAGTTGTGAGTATTCACCGAACCGTCCAAATGAAAGTGGGCTTCGTCTGTCCAGAGGATATTCCAAAGTCATTCTGGATCAACTTCCAAACGCGAGCAAGAAACTGCAGTGAGAACAGATGTCGAGTCTCAAAATCATGTGGAAGCAATTCCTGCACAAATTGAAGCTTGTATGGATAGTAACGGAGGATGTTTCGCATGATCTTCTGGACAGTTGAACAAGGCAGATCCAATGCTTCTGCCACACGGCGAACACTTGTACTAGCCAGCACGTTAGATGATTTGTCCTCTTCCACCTGAAGTGCTACTTTCTCTATTGCTTCCGTAGAAACAGGTTTTTTCCCTCTTCCAGAACGAACATTCAACGATCCTGTTCCTTCAAATTTGGTTACCATCAATGGAAGATTTTTAGCAATCAATGGACCTTTTCGCAACCCCTTTAATGTCCGAAATTTCCGTAGAGCAACTATTGCGGAATTATCGTTTTGATAGAATAACTTTACTAACAACGCTCGATCTGGTAAACATAATGACATTCTGATTAGCAATACAGAGCACAATGAAGATAAACTAATCTTCCATGAAAGTTTATTGCTTTTATAACAGTTGCTGTGTGACGTCGAAAAAATTTGCATATTTTCGTCTTACTTCGTGTAAATCCTTTGAAAATTAGTCATCGAAGAAGTTTAATTAAAATTTGCAGTTCATTTTAGAGATTGTGTTTTTTAATGAGTATCAGTTATTGTGTTACCGTGTCCTGTGGATGGCCTTCATTCAAAAGCGCCCTCTAGTGCGAAATTTTGAACTAATTTTTTTTATTCACACAAACGAATTCCCATCCCTTCTTTATGTCATCCACAACATTTTACAACTTTCTGAACAATAGTTTCATCTGTAGACAATTTTGAAGTAGGGTCATTTAATTGTGTATATATATATATATATATATATATATATATATATATATATATATATATATATATATATATATATATATATATATATATATATAAGAGTGTGAGCTAATAGTAAGAAGTAAACGAAGAAAATGAGGCAATATGAATTTGAAAATTTATATTTACAAATAAATATCCTAACGCAAAGCTATTCCAATAGAATTATTTACAGATCTTAATTCACATTTAAATCACCAGATGCATTGGACATTCGAGGTAAAAAGATTTGGCAAAATATGAAGAAAAGAATGTAGCAAAAAAGTGACGATTGAATTTTTAAATATTAAACTAATTCTTCAGTATTTTATGCATTTTCCATGCACAAAATTATAATTTGAACTGAATTTTTTATCTGAACTAAACACATATATTTTCTTAAATATTCTTTCTAAATACTTAAGCAAATTTTAACAAATAAAGGAAGCTCAAGGCTAATTATGCATACCTATTGAATTGCACATTTTACGTATTGTTGTGACGCGTAATATATTAGAAGCTCGTAATTTGTCTGCAATACAAGAAGCAAAAAGAGCACTGGTTGCTTGAACAACATATGGTAATGCAGACATAGTACCATTCTGAAAAAAAATATATTAAAAGTGTATAAAATATAAAATGTGATTGTTTTGATTAATATAATTAAAATTAAACATAGTAAACTGACTTTTTTAATTTATCAGTTAATAATAAAGAATACTATTGTTGTTGCATGCCCCCATTGGTCAGCATTGCTTGACCAGTTCCATGACATCGTACACTTTCAGAAATTCCAACACCAGCAAGAGATCGTCTGCTAAATACTGCTTGGTGAGCCCTAGGCATTCAAGAATGTGAGCTGGCGGGGCCGGCTCACAAGAACAGTTCGTGTACATTTCAAAGCTCTTACATCCTTCGAAAAATTTCATTGTTTTGATATGACCACTTCTCTCTCTCTCTCTCTCTCTCTCGAAAGCGGGCTATAAGAGTTTGATCCTGTCTTGTAAAACCGAGAGCCAGAGAGCCTCCAGGACGACAACACTGATACCAATGGTGCTTTGGGGCAAGGGGTAATCCAAGCGGTCTTATTCTGGTGTTTAGTTCTAGAGAAAATCTCCAAAAAGGTGATGGGTGCTGACGACTCTGGTACCTCGCAAGCGCCACATTTGGCCAAAGTGTCCGCAATCTCATTTCCCTGTAGATCAATGTGAGCGGGAATCCACTGCAGATGAATTTAATGCTATGTGGAAAGTCGTTTTAACTTGGTGAGTATTGATACTCCAACATTATCTCTCACACTTTGCCAATTGGACAAGTGCTGTATTGCATTTCTACTATCAGACAGTATCCAAATCTATTTTCCATTAGGAAGAGATGCAAGAGAACCAAGGGCCTCATAAATGGCTATTAGCTCACTGCTAAAAACCTAGCAACTGTCTGGATTTCTCCTCTAGATTCTTAAGACATGGTCTTGCGCTTTGATGTAAATTCCACTGCCAGATCGATAATAATCGTCTCTACTGCCATCCGTATAAAGAAATACTATTAATAGTTTTTAAACAGATTTTTATATTTTAGTAAAATTGACCTACTACGCTGGGTGGCGTAGTTGGTTTGTTGCTGGCCTTGTACGCCTGAGGTCGGGTTCGACCTTCGGTCTATATCGGGGGATTTTCACGATATAAGAAATTGACATCTGCTATAACGCATGATTGTGAGGCATGTAAAAAATCCCTATAGTACCTGTTTGGCTTGGGTGTTCTCGGCAAAATTAATGTATGATGCCTCCCTCTAGGGAGGAAACTGGACGTTAAAATTACCTGCGGCGATTGTTATCCGCCTATGTGATGCCCCACTAAAAAGAGATACCAGCTCCCGCAGAATGTATTAGGTATACAATGGGAAAATACCAATTCGCAGCTTTATTAGAAAATAAAAATATATTTTAATAAAAAAATAAAGGAAACGTCAATTCCACAGTTTATATATATATATATATATATATATATATATATATATATATATATATCAAGATTTTAAAAGCATTAGATTTTTAAACACCACCACGATTTTTCTCAGAATGTGGTATATGAAACAACTTACAGATTTCTAACGACAATTTTCTGACCATAACCCTGTTTTCCTAAATTTTGATTTTAAATTTAAAATGGAATCCTCAAATCCCAGAGCGATTACCACCAACTGGAAGGATTTTAGAATTAATTTAAATAAAAACTTCTCTCTATTTAACTACTGTCCGAATAGTATTAATAATACCAATGATCTTGAAACCAAAATTACAGAGTTCACCGAAGCGGTCGTCGCTACCCATAGCCATGCCTCCCAGCCAATAGTGAACGCTCACCGAAACTACACTCCAAATCACATTAATCAACTTATTAAGCATAAAAACAACCTACGTAAACGATATCAGCAGACTTTAAATCCTTTTTATAAAACTTTATACAATAGAGCTCAAGCCAACCTCAAAAAAGAACTTAAAATATATAGTAATGATACTTGGAACGCTAGACTAGAAGCTCTAAATACAACTGACAATAGCCTCTGGGAGGCTCAGCGGTTCTTAAAAAATAAAAGATCTCAAATACCTACGTTGAACTGTGCTACTGGTATGGGCGTCACTGATCCGCAGAAGGCTAACCTCCTTGCTAATACGATTAAAAATAACTTCATTGAAAATAACCGCATGCAGGACAACTACGATCAAGATGACGAGGTTGTCACCTCTGCTGTGAATACCTTTCTCTCTTCCCCCCTTCTACTCAAATTGAACCTGTCATGCCTGATGAAATTATTAACTTCATTAAAAATACTAGCCCTAAAAAGGCCCCCGGTAAAGATACTATCACAAATAAAATGCTAAAAAATTTTCCTATCAAACTAATCCTCATACTAACTATTCTTGTCAATAAAATTCTTAAATTTCATCACTTTCCTAGTAACTGGAAAGAAGCTATCATTTTCCTTATTAAACCTGATAAAAATAAAAAATCTTCCTAATTCATATAGACCTATTTCTCTCCTTTCAACTCTAAGTAAATTAACTGAATACATCATTCTTAATAGACTTAAAAATTCATTAATGATAACAGCCTAATTAACCCTAATCAATATGGATTTACAAATAAACTATCTACTCTTCATCCTCTTCTCAGACTAACAGAAAGTATTTCGAAGGTTTCCAAAAAGAAGAGCATCGGGAGTGGTCTTTCTGGATATCCAGAAAGCCTTCGACCGTGTTTGGATTTTAGGACTCACTTTCAAACTAATTACTTACGATATTCCTTCTCCCCTCATTCACCTCATCCACTCGTATCTCACTAACAGATCCTTTTGGATCAGAGTAAATGAATCATTATCTAACTCTCATTCCATCTCTGCAGGGTGTCCTCAGGGTTCATTGCTCGGGGGGGCCCCTGTTGTTCAATCTCTATATAAATGACATTCCCAGCTACTCACTAACAAATATTAGTCTCTATGCGGATGATACGGCCATTAATGCCACGTACAAAAACTTAAAGACTGTTACCTTTGCCATTAACAAACACCTCAAGCTGCTAGAAAATTATTACGACAGATGGAAAATTAGTATCATTGTAGAAAAATCTTGTGCAGTCATCTTTACCAAAAACGCACCATTCCTCCCCTCTATTAATGTTCAATAAACAAATTCCCTGGTCTCAGAATACCAAGTATCTTGGCGTTATTTTTGACTCACACTTAACTTGAAACAACACATTTTACACGTTCGCGATAAGTTCCGAAAAATAATGTTCTAACTTTTCCCCCTAATTTCCCGGAACTCACATTTAAGTAGAGATAACAAAGTGCTTCTTTATACAGCCGTTATGCGTCCAATACTCGCTTATGCCTGTCCAGTATGGGGTTATGCTGCTAAAACCAATATTAATATTTTAAATACTCTGTAGAATTCATATATTAGAATGATTGTAAATGCCTGTCGCTACATGAAAAATGATCGCATAAATAAAGCTCTTAAAATCACACTAGTTTTAAAGCTCATATTCAAAAATTAGCTATAAATTTTTTCGATAATTTGCCAAATACTAATAATGTAAATATGTTAAATCTAAACGATTACAACTGTAACGATAATACCAAAAGGCCAAGAAGAATCCTTCTGGATTCTTACAATCCGCCTCAGCTTTTTTATCCCTGCAATAATTTTTTAATTATTGCACCCTAGTAAATTTTTTAAAATTTTTTTATTATTTTTCTTTCATTATTTATTTAATCTCTACACCCCACTAGACAAGTATATATTTATATCTTTTACCCCCATGGGCAGCCAGCCTGAGGCTAAATTCACTTCTATCCCCAACTTACTGAGAGAGCTGTCCTAAGCTCTCAGCACCGCATAAAACTTTAACTCCAAGTAGTCATCTCTAAGCCCCTCCTCCCGGATTCCATCGCCACAGCCAATCGCCGACATGTCACTCCGCAGACTGTGAAAACCAACGAAGTCAAGTCCTGCATCAAAGACATCATGATATGGGATTGAGGACTGTTTATCAGTCCAGGTTCCCAAAAATAAACTGTCATCCACTGTCATCCACTGTCTAACGACAATTTTGCTTTTAAAGTTCTCTAATCATGAATATAAAATGTCCTTGATTTAAATTTTACATCAAATGTTGTATCAATAATAACATGCTCATCAATAATAGTTTTTACTCAAAAATTTTATTAATATCCTCAGTAAAGTATAAAATAACATTGAATACATTTATAACTTTTTCTAATAAGTAACTTCAGTGAACTTCACGAAACCCCCTTAGTTTTGTATATCGGTTTTAAATCCAATGGCGTCATTTGCGAGACTTAAATGCTAGAAATTTTAATGAAGAGAGAAGGGGATGATAGAGAATTGAGAAAAATTATGATCTTACCAACCCCAGGTCGAAATGAAGAATGGTACTGAAGTAAGTAGGTAAGTCCGTCAGGAACATGAGAAAAGCATAGTTATGTCCAAAGTGAGCAACAACAACTGCCCACATCGGAAGGGATGTTAGGATGTCTTTCCATGGAACGTTTTCTTTCTAAAAATGAAATATTTTTAAATAACTTTTCTATATTTTCCAATAATTGGTATATTACAGCTTGTGCGAAAAATATTGTATCTTTTTTTAAAAAATTTTCTATAGTTTCTCTGAAGTACTATTGGAATGTTTTATTATACCAGAAGTTAGGTAATATATAAAAACAAATTTTGTACCAAAGCTGTACCTTACAAAGATTTAATATGGGCGCCCTTCAGGACACGGTAGATATCAATGTGCTATTGAATTTCCATCCATACTCGCACCAATATGTCTCTTGTAAAGGCAGAAAAAGAATGTACCATTTTTCTTTATTCTTTTCTAGGTACCCTGTGTGTAGAGTGGTGAAAAGTGGTTTGAAAGCTACTAGATACTCCAAATTTTGAAGTAGCCGCCTTTTCTGTGTGCACAAAATTGTCAACATGACACCTATTAAACCACAGAAGACATTTTGTGCTGTGGAATACGCAAAAACAATGTCTGTTATCACAGTTCAAATGCAACTTTCGGCAACTATTTGGGAATCGATCCACCAGACAAGAACTCGATTAAACGCTAGCATACACAACTCTTTGAGACCGGTTGGCTATACAAAAGCAAAGCACCGGGCAATCGCGTTCGGAGGAAATAGTTGATGGAATTCGACAATCCTTCCTTGGAGTACCTAGTACCTTTCAGGCCAATTTTCACCACACTTTACACGCTGTTTACCTAGAAAAAAATAAAGAAAAAGGGTGCATTCTTTTTCTGCCGTTACAAGAGACAAGTTGGTGCGAGTATGGACGGAAATGGAGTATCTCCCAGACATCTGACATGTCACGATTGGGTGTCCATGTTGAATCATCGTAAGGTACAACTCTGGTACAAAAAAACCCTTTGATATATTACCTAACTTCTGGTATAATAAAACATTCCAAAAATACCTCAGAGAAACTAGAGAAATTTTTTTAAAAAAGTTCAATACTTTTCGAACACCCTGCACTTTTATAGATTTGAATTCATTTAATTGTGTCTATATACGTAATTATTGCTAGCAGTTCAATAAAATATGCGGAAATATTATATTTTTGCTATTTAGGTAACTGTGTGACGTCTTACGCATCTTTTCTTTAACTCCTTTGGGTTCTTTGAGCCAGAATTAAGGGCAACTCTTTTCCAACCAAATCCAAGAAATCAGATGTGAAGAAGAGATGCAAATCAACGGACATTAAATATAGGATCTTAGAGTAAACGCGATGGCAATGTAAAGGAAGGTTAGACAATTGATGTGCGTTGTGGCAGTTGATGATTATTGCAGTTCGTAGTTCAAGATTGATTAAGTTCTACGTGTCGTGGATAAACATATTGGTGTTCGACTAGAAGTTAGCCGTCAAGCTGTATCCTATTGCAGATAAAGACAAGTAGCATTAAGAAATAATATAAGGTAGGATTGATTATTTATTATTAGAATTGAGGATTAGACGTTTCGCTTATTGAGATTGGTCTGAATTAGATTAGATCATATTATAAATATATATATATATATATATATATATATATTGTGTGTTGCGTATTGAGTCATCGTAGATTCTCTCATATTAATTATTATAATTATATTTGTTAAAGGTTTCAGTTGAATATATTAATAAAGTCATATTAAGATAATGTTTGATCCGAGTTCTTTCGCTAACCTCTATCTCACGCTGATATTTCGAGGGATGTACTTCCAAGGGGAGGAACATCACAATGGCGCCCAACGTGGGGTTTAATCTATATAACCCCGAGATGAGAAACGCGAGAGGATTGAAGGTTTGGCCAGAAATGCACTTTTCTGGGTCGGAGAACGTCACCGAATTTTTAGAGGGTATAGACAACCAAATTAAATTACTTGAAATACCCAGTGACTTATAGTGTGCTTATTTAAAAGGTCATCTCCTGGGTAGAGCCCTCGATTGGTACCAAATATTCGGATCGACGTTAGTGCAAAATACCGCCACGGACTTCGCACAGCTGAAAGCAGCATTGTCGAAAGCATTCCCTGCCATCCAAAATAAAAAGGAGTTAGAAACACGTTTTTACGTGTCTCAGGAAAGACAGAACCAAGAGCCGACAGATTTTGTTTACGATTTGCTGAAGTTGAACAAGAAATTAGAACTGGGGATGTCTGAGAAAGCCCTTGTAGATCGTATTTTCGTCAGACTTGAGCCGCAAGTTCAGGACTATGTGGAAGTGCGTAATCCAGTGTTTCTCAAAGTGTGGTGCGCCCCCCTGGGGGCGTGATAATCCTGCAAGGGGGGGACGCAAGCATATCGAAAATTTAATGATTTTTTTAAAAAAAAATAGCCGGAAAGAAGTGAAACAAAATACTTTTTCAATAGTAAAAAAAAATACACAGCAACACTGATAAACATTTGACAAAACTGAAGATAAACATTTCATCACTGTAATTATTATTGAAATACTGTATATTAGTTGTAGAAAGAAAAGGAAGACACATGATTCACTTTTCAGCCAGGCAGCATAATACATTTGCTGGTCATTTATTTGATTGACCTTCAAACTTACTGGTATGGTTTCTACATTAGTTCCATCCCATCTTTTATGTATTTGTTTTTCGCATAGGGAAATTGTAAATAATGAAGAGTTTTACGATATCTGGAAAAAAATTGATTGATTTTTGAAGGATTATTTGGCAAAGATTTATTTTTACGAGAGTAATCTCAAACATATAAAGCATAGTGAAAAACGTCATAATCCTTTTTAGAGCATTCGTATTTTTTTCTGAATACACTTTTAACCAGGGAGCGGTGGCGCGGGGCATCTGTGATCTGTATTGAAGGAAGTTGAAACTGATGCATATTATACATTATTGAGAAACACGATGAACATGAAACGAAAGGAAAACTTTCAAATGCTTCCTAAAGAACTCCATCAACTGAAATATGAAGCCATAAGTGTACCACAAGGCTCTGTTCGACTTGTCAAAAAGAAACAAGAAAGAAAAAGTTCAACTTGCTATTTGTTGATCACCAGAGGTGTCACGAATTCGAGCCCAGTACCACTAAAGACCCGTCGTGTATGGGCGAGGTGCACGTTAAATCTTTCGAGAGCTCACATGTCCTCTTGTTGGAGTGCTGTGGTAATTAAAAGAGGCCAGCTCAAGTATCGTCCTCGTCAACCATGGCTCAAAATTACGAGGTCCGTCTCTAAAAGCCCTCGTGTAGCTAAACAGTGCGACGTTAATATTCACTCACTCTATCATGAATGCTCATTAAAACTACAATAACTTGAACAAAATATGACAGCTTTGCCAGCAAGTAACATTTCTGTAATACAGGGTGTTTTTTTTTAGAGGTATAGAACTTTAAATTGCAATAAAACAACGATGTATTATTCGATTGACATGAATTTTTTTTATTCGAAATATAGATATTCTTGTGGCATTACATTTTAAATATGATTTCTGGCATAGGACTTCCACGGCTGGCACGGATGTAGTCGAATCTGGACGTCCAATTTTCGATGACTTTTTCCAACATTTGTGGCCGTATATCGGCAATAACACGGCGAATGTTTTCTTCCAAATGGTCAAGCGTTTGTGGCTTATCCGCGTAGACCAATGACTTTACATAGCCCCACAGAAAATAGTCTAGTGGTGTTAAATCACAAGATCTTGGAGGCCAATTCACAGGTCCAAAACGTGAAATTAGGCGGTCACCAAACGTGTCTTTCAATAAATCGATTGTGGCACGAGCTGTGTGACATGTTGCGCCGTCTTGTTGGAACCACAGCTCCTTGTCATCATGATTGTTCAATTCAAGAATGAAAAAGTTAGTGATCATGGCTCTATACCGATCACCATTGACTGTAACGTTGTGGCCTTCATCGTTTTTGAAGAAGTACGGACCAATGATTCCACCAGCCCATAAAGCGCACCAAACAGTCAGTTTTTCTGGATGTAACAGTGTTCCGACATACAGTTGTGGATTAGCTTCACTCCAAATGCGGCAGTTTTGTTTGTTGACGTAGCCATTCAACCAGAAGTGCGCTTCATCGCTAAACAAAATTCGCTTATGAAAATCGGGAACAACGGCAATCTTGTTTTGGGCTCATTCGATGAATCTACGCCTTGCTTGATGATCGTTTTGATGAATTGCCAAACCAAACTGAGAATAAATCGCTTGACAGCTGTTAAATCGGTTTCCATCTTGGAAAGTAATGCCAACTTAAACTTCTATAGCTGGAAAAAAACACTCTTTATTAGTGAAAAGTATCTCTGATTTGCGTTTTTTATTAAGGTCTTTCACTTTCCAATCATTTTAGTTCAGTTTTATTGGATTTTTTTCTCAAATTATCAAAGAAAGATTGAATATTCCTTGAAAGCCGGTAAGTATACTTTCTCTTAATTAAATTATTCACTGGAATTTTTTCCAATTTGTATCGTGTAGAGTAAAAATAATTATAAATAAATGATTGGGGTGACTGTGTTTCCCCGCACTACCATTAGTATCGAGTGCGCACCTGCTCCCGGGTTAAAACATTTTTTGAAGTCTTCTCGCGCTTTAAATATTAAAAAATAACACAATTATTCTTCATAGGAATTTTATATTCTTTTTTTCATTACTTAAGATTAATTCTAAATGCTAATTATGTGAGGTTTAAAACTACAGTTCTTTTAAACAGTTATTTACAATTATAGCATTTATCTAAAAAAAATCATTTTACATTTTTGTATACAATGTCGTGCAAACAGTTTTACTCTCCTTACAGTTCAGCTATTATATCAAGAATAATGTTATATTTTTTAAAAAAATGAACTCGTGCGAAGAGCCGGTGTTTCAGCCAGTATACGTTTAATGTATCAGTACTGAAGAAAGTACTTTATAAATAATTTCTTAATACTAAATTAAGAACAAGTTTAATAATTATTAGTGACTTCCATGGGCTTGTCTTGTAAAGAAAAGTTTTTCAAAGAAAGTTTTAATATCAGATATTGACACTCTGAATTATTTTTCTATATTTAGCTGAGATCTATATTTTGTCTTCAAAGCATCCACCGCAGAAAATCCGGTTTAACAAAGGTAGGATGTTGAAAATGGTAATAGTATACGAAGTTCTTTTGTTTTCATTACAGAAAATTCATCATCCATCTCTACCCAAAATTCAAAGAGCGATTTATTACAAAATTGCCTTTTAATTTTTCACTGGATGTGAAATCTATGAAAATTTCTTCTTCTGAAGTTGAGAGCCCTTCTGGAGTATCTTGAAATAAACCCCTAATCCACTCATAACTTACTATCAAGTTGTCTTCACCAAGAAAATACTTTTTAAAATTCTTTGCCAACATGGCTAAATGATTTTACATGGTTTTAAAAACAACTTTCACATGCTGTTCTTCAGATTTGTAACTTTTAACACATATAACGAGCTGCTTTTTTCCCCCATCATTTACTTCAGTAGTGGTAAATCCAAAAATTAAGTATTTTTGAGAATATTTTCTTTATTTGATTTTCGGAACTATGCTCGTCTGTGTACTTTTTGATCCTTTATTATCGTCGAATGCTCGCTTACGACTTATAAATGTATGTATGATTTTTGTTTTAATCTACTGCCGTAAATACTTAATTACCGTGAATTACAATTAACGCAAATTAAAAATGTACATTCAGTTTAGATTCGGTAGCTATAGAAGTATCGAGTCGACCAAAACTGACTGAATTGTACGAGGAAAAGCATTTTTACATGTTTTGCGCAGACGTCCGATAGGGTGCCCAGACTCATGGAAACGTACCCTATAATGCCAAATGTGATGGATATGATAGAGAGCTACAAAGACTAGACTATTTTTCTAATGACATTAGTACTTTGAGAAATGGATGCTGAAGGAAATATATCTTTAATTAAATATATCATTTTGCGATCTGTTCCAATTGAAAATTAGAGAAAAAATAATATATATTTTAAGTAATTTTATTTATTATAAGTAATATATATTTTAAGTAATTTTCTTAAAATATATATTACTTATAAGTAGCATATACAAAATTTAATACTTATACAGTTTATAATTGAGATCGCATTATAGCTTTAGCGTCAAAGTGCATTTTTATTGCAGTAAATACATTATTGTTGTACAGGGGGGGGCGACAAAAATTATGATTGAAAATTGGGTTGCCAGTACTGAAAGTTTGAGAAACACTGGCGTAATTCACAAACCACGATCCAATTATGAGAAGTCTTAGCAAAGTTTGGGGAAAGATATTCATGCAAGGCAACACTGGGTTCGAGAAATAGTAATAATGTGGAAGGACGATGTTGGAATGAGCGTAGGATATCTAATGTTGGTAATAATCTAGGAAATTGGAGAAATTTAGAAGTGGTACATAGACCGAATAATGGTAGAAAGGATTATAGCGGTAACTATCAGAACAACCGTCAAGGATATCAGTGGTTCGAGAGCAGGAATAGGCTTCAAAACGATAATCGCAGATTTAACGATAGGGGATATCAATTTAAAAATCGAGGTCAAAATGACGATTTTAATAGAGGGGACCAAAGAAATACGGGTTCGACTGAAAATTTTAGTCAAGGCAGCAGAAAACAAATGGGACGATTAAATGTTTTGAAAGTGAGTGATATTAAAGGTGGTCAGACGCAGTCGATAAATCAGGCACTGATTAATCTCTCAGCAATATGCATGTCTCCGGTAGACCTTCCATATGTTCCTATTTTATTAGACGAAACTTTTACGAAAGCGTTATGGGACACTGGAGCGGAGAAGTCATTTATATCGGAAGAAACATACCAAAAATATTTTTTATAAGCAAGTAAAGAAACCGAGTACTCAGGTGATCACGGCACATGGAGCTAAACGTCGAAAGATGGGAGTTGTGGAATCAAATATTCGAATAAGGGATTTTAAAAAACCTTGGTTGTTCCATGTGTTAGCAAATTTGGAATACCCATGTATTCTTGGGATAGACTTCATAGGTGGATCAAAGATCATTTCGGACTTTGATCGGAAATCATTGGCGATTCAAGATTCGCTGTTTGAAGATATTAAGGTAGATGAAAGGAATTTGCGCGTTGATTTGTCAAAAACGAAGTTAAATGTTGTGGCTAATGTTTGGATAATACGGTTGAAAGTATAATAGGAGAGAAAGTTAATTGTGCAATAATCAGGGATTTGGTACTTTCGTCACGAGATCAGTTAATAGAAGAACAAAAAACAGACCCAGAATTAGGTCATATCTATAGATATCTAGAAAACCGAGAAGATAGCTCGGTTAATTCGGCAATATGTGAGAATTGGTCTCACGATTTTAGGCTAGTAAAGGCTTATTTTATGCGAAATATGCAACGTCATTAGGAGAAATGCGAGTATACATTGCAAAATCTTTAAGGAATGAAATAATTAGAGAGTTTCACGACAAGTCATTCTCAAGTCATTTTGGACGTTTTACAACTTATGATAAAATAAAGGATGTTTGTTATTTCCGTATATGAGAAAATTTATTGATCAATATGTCTCTAGATGCCATATGTGCCAAATTAATCATTATAAAAACGCGTTACCAGCTGGTCGGTTAATACCAATTGTATCAAATTATCCAAATGAAATAGTTACGTTAGATTTGTTAGGTCCGTATCCCGTGTCGAGAGTAAGACGCAACCGATATGTATTAGTAATTACGGATCATTTCAGCAAGTGGGCTGAAATCATACCCCTTAAAAAAGCCTCTGCTCAAATTATAGCAGATAATTGTTTTGATAATTATCTATCGCGTTTTGGAGCTCCAATAAATTAATTAGTGATAACGGTCGCCAATTTATTTCCTATATTTTTGAGAATTTAAGTGAAAGATTGTACATAAGGCATGTGAAGACTTTTGTATATAGACCTCAAGCAAATAGAACAGAACGCGTAAATCGCGATCTGGTGCAAAGGATTGCAAATTATGTCAATGAGCAACATGACACATGGGACCAATTCTTACGTGAGTTTGCTTATGCTATTCGTACGGCTCTAAACGAAACAACGGGGAAAACCCCTGCGGAATTATTTTTAAGTAGAAAGTTAATTACGCCTTTTCAGAAATTAGTGATGGTATCAGACGGAACGGAATTTGCAGTAGGAGATATTGATAGATTGTTTGAGGAGGCTAGACGAAACACAAGAACTAAAAATGAAAAATGGGAGAAATATTATAATAGACGCAGGCGTGATGTGCAAATTAAGGTGAACAATTGGGTTTTGGTAGCAACCCATCCTTTAAGTTCAGCAACATAAAAAGTGGTAGCTAAGTTTAAACCAAAATTTGAAGGTCCGTATAAAGTATTAGATGTTAAGAATAACAACGTAGTGATATGGAAAGCGGGAAAAAGTTAACGATTAATGTAGATCAGGGTCGAATATATCGTCATAGGAAATGAGACGAGACGGAGATAGTAACTGGTAGTTTGGTTAAAGGTAGTTAGCGCGATTAATCGAGTGGTTTTTACAGAGTACAACGGAGATCAAATGAGTCGCAAGATAATAAAAAGAAAGGGTCAGAAGTAAAGCGTGAGTTGGAGGAAAAAGGGTTAAGTTTTAGAAATGATCAAGGTGAGAAACACACAAATAAGACCAATAAGCGTGGACCACTTATCAGATCAATGCCTAGTTCTTGGTCTGAGAAAGGTAGAATGACTAAAAAAAGCAAAAATGAAAGGTTAGGATATAAAAGATCAAATGAATATAGGTCAGGAGGATCAGAAAGGAAGGTTCAGAAGGGATCCGAGCATAGAGTGAATAAAATAATTTTGTCATCAAATGATTCTAATAGTATGTTGCCAAGATTAAGAAAGAAAAACCGAAGGGAAGAGAGGGTAACGCCCACCACAAGCGGCTACAATCAGAGACCAAGAAAAGGGAACAGAGAGGAGTCCCGACTGACAATAGAGAGGAAGACACAACAAGGAGGACTAGTTCGAATCAGAAAAGGCAGAGAAAGGAACGATAGTCCATACATCGAAGAGCAAACAAGATCAAGCAACAAGAATGCCAGACGAGGAGGTGATCAGCAACGGCAAGATCAGGAAAGGAGAGGAACGTGTAGAAAGAAATCCTTGTCACTGGAGGTCTTGGTAGGAAACGCTAACTACAAGTCATAAGAACCAGGTTGTATCGTTTATTTTTATATTCTTTCGAACAAGTGGTCGGTAAAATTTTTGCAATAAAGCAAGTCACGGTCGGATAATTAAAATTTTAGAAGCCAAGCAAAATTGGAAACTAAAATGAGTGTGTTTTTCTAGAAAAGAAAAAAGCTTTTGTCTTGTAAATTTTTTGTATAATTCTGGAGAAAACAACTGTAAAAATGCATTTGTTTACTTCTGTTATGACTTCGCTAGGATGCGACAATTCCTTCCGTCGTTTTGTTTATTGAAAAATGTTTGTAATTGTATAGTGCATATATATATATGTGTTGTTATATTGTTTCATATTAAGGAACATCTGGTTTGGGGAAACGCGGCGTAGATAGCATACTAATATAACATTTAACCAGCGCTGCACGATTTGAAAGGAAGTTTTTGAAAGAACCAGATGAAAAATATGTATAGAAATTGGTTAAAATTTAGAAGTGATATGTACTGTATAAAAATTGTGAAATGTAATCATAATGTGTAAAACTTTGTTGTTTTTCAAATCACTTAAGAGATTTTTGTTTCAGGGTGACAAACCCTGAAGTCTATAGGAATTTAAGGAAAAGTTTATCTTTATGCGAAGAACAAAGCTAGTGTTTCATGACAGATATGAGAAGCTATAAAGAAGAAAAATTGGTAGAATTTAAGTAAACATTTAGGTAGAATTAAGTTAGTTAAGAGACGTGTGGCCTCGTTTTTTCTACCATTTAAGTCATATATGGTTTTTCCCCGGCTCTGTTACCCAAATGGAACACGTCTATTTATTCTGTACATGTGAGAATCTACCGCGATTAAAATGCATGACTGCGAATGTTAGTCTAGCTAATTAAGTAAAATTTATTGCAGCTGTGTAAAATTCAAATTAAGGAGAAATATTAAAAATTAAACTTAAGATGAATAGTGAAATTTAAAATTTAAGTGAAGCATTGGAAATTAACGATTAGAATAAAATTTAGGCACGTAATTTGTTAAGATCCATTAAGACCCTCGAATAAATCACGTTTTGTTTCTTGGAGGGGTTGTGACGTCTTACGCGTCTTTTCTTTAACAAGTCCTTTGGGTTCTTTGGGCCAGAGTTAATGGCAACTCTTTTCCAACCAAATCCAAGAAACCAGATGTGA
>BMAU01007535.1:0-11422 GCA_019973935.1 Trichonephila clavipes | reverse complement strand
TTACGGCTGTTAAGTGTTCATGTTGTCTCGCCAAATGAATTTTTTGTCCGCGTTAAGGGTAATCTTGCAGGCATTTATTACTGTGCTAAAATGGTCTCTACCATATATCTGATATTGTCCACAGATGATTCAAAGGAGCAGCGTTTCTCAAACTGTGGGGCGAGGGTCCCCTAGGGGATGGGATAACTCTACAACGGGGCGTGAGCATTATTAAAAAATAAAAACTTTTAGTTTATATAAAAAAAATTACTAATTTACTGTAGTAAAAAAATCATTCTGACGTAACAAAATATAAAACGCACATTTACACTGATATAATGCACTTATAAATGCATCAGTACTGTACAATTTTTTTTAATAATTTTTTTAGCAATACTAAGTTAATAACAAGTTTTATAAATTACCATTACGCCCATCATCTTGTTATATGCAAATTATGTACAAAAATTAATCTTTATCTTGATAGTCTGTACGGTTTATGATTAATCCCTTGACTGCTGATCAAAAGTTACACAATTGGTTCTGCAATGCTACCTTCTTCCAGGTAGACGTGCGTATGTTATGTATTGGGGGGGGGAATAATAAAGAAGAAAATCCTCTGAAATAAATAAATCATTCGCCAAAACTGTGATGTCCCTTTTTTTGCATTCCAATGAATTCGAAATAATTTTATAAATAGCATTGCACAGAACGGATCGTACTTCGGAAAGACGTATAAATATGTTCAGGGGAAAGAACGCTTTGGCTGAGTGAGATATTCATATACGCCCTTAAGAGATTTAAGTCGTATTGTTGCCTTAGCATTAAGTACAATTACAGTATTATTAAATTCAATATACATTATTATTGTGTGAAGGTGGGCGCGATGAAAATTATGATTGAATATTGGGTGACAAATATTGAAAGTTTTAGAAGCACAGTTCAAAGAACATGTCAAAAACATTACATTCCTTAATTGGTTTGTTCAATCATTAAATACCTATATAATTGAGAATCTGTTAGATGAGATTCAACAGGCTACAAGACGCTGGATGAATTTTCTATGTCAATTGTTACCTTTAAATTTCTTTTTTTTACATACTTCATTTACAGTTTAGAACATTTTTTAGTACTTCAGTTACAATCAAAATGTTTACATACACTTTTTCAATGTTTATTGTACTTCCCTTTTGCTCTTGAATCAAATTTAAGATTTTTAACTTGCATGGCATGAAAAGTTAATACTTGACAAAATATAAAATTAAGATGATAAAGATTTTTCACAATGCTTACTTTGAAACACCAAACTTCAGCTCAGTGTACTGCAAAAGTGTCTAATTACCAAACATATTTTATTCTGGGAAAAGAACGAATTGTACGGCATATTTTTACAATTATTGTGAAATATTTATATTTTAAAGAAAGCATGTGATGTATACATTTTCCCCAAAACTTGAGAAAAAAACGATCATTTTACTATATATCACACTGATCATGATAAGTTTAAGAACGTTTTTTTTTTTTAAAATTAGTATTTCTGTAAAGATTATAAATACTACAATGCATGATTAGAAAAATTAATGTTTTTTTTAAATATCGAATAAACTGTAAACAAAAAACAATGCAAATTGAAATTAAGACTTTTTAGTTAATTTAACATTTAAACTATATGTTTTCCACGTTATTTATCAGAAATAATCTTGATATTTTTAAAATACAGTGGTTTCGAAAAAGTGAACATTCACATAGAGTAAAAAATTGATCAGATATGCAATAAATTCTATAAAATACCTTACTTCAACAATACTATCTAAATAAAATTATGCTGAATTAGCAAGAATTCAACTGATATTATGTCAAGTGCATTCATAAAAATACAGCAGCACTAATAATAAATGCAATGTAACTTAATAAAGATAGAGTACATGAATAATTTATCCCAGTTCTCTAGGTCTATATATGCTTTAATGCACTTGGGCAGGCATTTTTGTACACCGTTTTTGACATTTTTTTTTTTTTAATCTGTAAGTTCTGAAATCACGTTTGGATACTTTTTTTCTATTAATTGTCATATAATTATTATTATTTCTTCTGCAATTTTACGTTTTATAATTTCTTATAAAAGTTCAATCAGATTCATCTCTAAACAGTAAACTGGCCATAATAAAACAAAAATAAATGACTTTTTACTAAGAAGGTTTGTAATATCGTTGCTTTATGTTAGAATGCTAAATTATGTGTAAAAACAATATATTCACCATTTAGAAACACTTCTCGAAGATTGGGCAATGTATGGTTTGCAATACTTATCTGCAATGCTTTGTTTCATGGTTCCTTGCACAATGCATACAGTGATTTTTAACAGGGCTGTACCGTATCTAAAATGCAATCATTCTTTTCAGCGAAATGCGGCATAAATATTCTTGTATTCACACTATTTTCAAAATGGAATCATCTGAGAAAACACCTGTGATTTCCAATACCCAAGTGTTCACGCTTTAAAAGAAATAAAAACAAAGCAAAAAAGTTTCAATAAGATCTTACTCACCCATTGCGCTAACCACAATTATTATTAGGCTTGGTACATATTTTCCCCAATCTTTAGCTTCGACTTAAAAAACCTGATATGTTTTTTGTTACCAGCCTTCGTTTTTTATTATTATTTATTTTATTTTATTTTCTACAAATATCAATAAGTGCTCTGTAATATTTAGACACTTTTAATCTACTTGCTTGCACCAATTATCTTTTTGATTTGGAAGAAATATTTTGCAGGGATATATATTCACAGGGAGTTTGCAGCATTTCCATGAAGAAAGATCTGCACCTTGATTCATACCCAGATCAATAAATTGTGAGGCTATTTCTATGATTTAAACAAGGTGGAAGCTTTAGCGTTAGTCTGGGTAATGAAGATGCATTGAGTGGGTAAAATTACGACGCCACACAAACTTGACATCTGAAGTTTTTCAGCAAAATGTGTAAGGAAATGTTATTAATTTAAAGTAAATTGAGTCAGCATTTGTAATAAATATATGCAATAAAATAACTTGCTTAAAATACAGTTTCCCATCATTTGGAAAACTTACAATTATAAATCAGTGCTTCTCAAAATTTCTACGTTTAAAGCAACTCTTTAATAATAATTTCATCACTCTTCCCCTCCCCCATCCATACAATAACAATGTATTGAATTCGATCATAATATACTTTGACGTAAAAATACAATACTACTTTAATTAAAACTGTACGCATTATCAAGATATACATTAAATTTTGTAAAAAAATAATCTTATGACATGCCCGTAGTGACACTAGTAATTATTAAACTAATTCTAAACTTAGTACTGTTAAATTATTTATGTAAAACATTGTGCAGTACTGATATACACTCTGTCGCAAAATATATGCACCCAGAAGAAATCAAGCTTCTACAATCACGAAACTCGGCAAGAATGTAGTCTGGTAAGAGATATGCAAATGATTAAAATTTCGTCAGCCAATGAGACAAGGCTAGAGGCGGTGCTATGCGCATATTAGTTGCGCAACTGGGAGAGTTTAAAAGTATGAGTACGAGCGCCGTACGGCTATCCAAACGAATCTGATGACTTTGATAGACGATATTGAGACTTAGGATGCCTCTAAGACGTAACCGGCGGCAGTACGAGCAGCTGACGGACTTTGATAGGGGCCGTATAATAGCCTCAGAGAAGGGTTGGTCGAATAGACGTATCGGCCGCCCCCCTCGGTCGAGCGATAAGGTAGTTGCTCGGTGTTGGCAACAGTGGATCACAGAAGGTAGAGTGTACCGTCGCGGAGGGTCAGGACGTCTCAGGAACACAAATGATCGCGAGGATCGTGCAATCAGAAGAGTGGCCACTTCGGCACCAACAACGTCGCTAGCATCGATTCAACGCCACTTACCCTTCCAGACATCCAGTGCCATCAAGAGAAACCATAAGGAGACGACTGACCGAAGTTGGCTTGAGGAGCCGACGTCCGCTAAGACGCTTACCACTGACCCCACATCATAGGCAGTGTCGACTGGATTTTGCCGACCTCGGCAACTTGGAGTGTGACAGGACTGGAGACGTGTCATCTTCAATGATGAATCCCGATTCAGTCTCAGTGCTGATGACCACCGCACACGTGTCTGGAGGCGCACCGGCCAGCGGTCCGATCCGGCATTTATTGTCGAGCGGCATACAGCAATTTCACAAGGTGTGACAGTGTGGGGGAGCAATTTCTTGGGACACACGATCATCTTTAGTGGTCCTTCAAGGCACTTTGACAGCTCGCAGATACGTGGACGATTTTTAACGCCGATTGTGCTACCGATGCTATCAAGTCGCCCAGGTGCCATTTATCAACAGGATGATGCTCGTCCACATACTGCGCGACTCTCCCAACAATGTCTTCAAGGATATGACGTCCTACCATGGCCTGCCAGGTCACCAGATCTTTTGCCAATAGAGCATGTCTGGACGCGCTGGGAAGGCAACTGCAGCCGTCCCGAGATACAGGAGAATTAACTGCGCAGATGCAAAGACTATGGCAGGATCTTCCACAGGGGGTCATAAGTGATCCAATTGAATCGATGCCACGCCGAATTTCGGCTTGTATAGCTGCCAGAGGTGGCTTTACTACTTACTGATTTTTAACCTTTTGCAAGCTGTAACCGCTTAATAAAATGATATTTTGTTCTGAATTTTTAATCATTTGTTTATTTTCATATACACTACATGCATACCAAATTTCGTGAATGTAGCTCAATTTCTTCTGGGTGCATATATTTTTTTGCGACAGAGTGTATTTATAAGTGTAAATGTGTATTTTATTCTTTATTATGTCAGAATGTATTTGGTTTTGCTTCCTTCATTTATGTAAATTAGAAATATATTCTAAATAATTTTTTTGGATTTGTTGATATGATCCCGGCTTCCTAGTTGGATTATCATGGCCCCTAGAGGGGTGGCCCACAATTTCAGAATTACTGCTGTATAAATACATTTAAAAGATCAGATTATGTAATTATTTGACTCTCCAGAGTAATTTCACTATAAATCATGATTATTAGCAAAATATTGAAGAGTATCTGAGGATATCCTATTTTAATTTAGTATTCATTCGCTCAGTTATTTAAATAAAAATATCACTAAAAATAAACTCATTCGAATCATTGCTTTTTCTAGACCTCAAAAGGATCGTCAATACCGGCCATTTGTTTTTATTCATATTTTTATAGAGCACTTCATCGATAACACCAAATTATTGTAGACATATCACTAAAATTTGAAGAATTTAAAAGCATTGTAATGCAATTTCTGAAAAGGCTGAATCATAATTATAACTGTGGTGTTATATGTAACATTGACAGAAAGGTTTATCATCTACTCTCAAATGCAATCGAAAGTTTTTACTAATTTTTTCAGAATATTTCACATTTTATGTATCAAATTAACGACATGAAAGATAAAATTACCACTGCTAAATGAGTCATCGGTTAATTATTTTTCCAAAATAAATGAAACGTTTCCACTTTTGACAGGTTGTACAAAAGCTTGCTAGCTGCTCGTTTAGGACTACTTTAGCGTCTTAACGTGTCATGTTGATTAAAATTTGTTTTAATACAACATGCAATTGTTTTATGCAAATATTTATGTCAATATTTCCGATAATTTTTCACCCTTAATTTTTTTATTAATAAAGATTTAACATTATTTGTTTGAATTTTTGACAGGGAATAAAACGAAACCTTTTAAAGGCTTAAAAATAAAAGTAATAATGCATTATATATAAGAAAAAAAATTCAATTTTTTCCGAAATTCAATCTTTTATAAAAACTTAGCTCTTTAAATTCGTGATGATGAAATTATCTTAATATAAGATATATATATATATATATATATATATATATATATATATATATATATATATATATATCAATACACATATATATATATATCAATACATATATATATATATCATTCATATATATATATATCAATATATATATATGTATATATATATATATATATAGTAGTTTTTTTTCAGTATAGATGTTTGAGTTGGCATTACTTTCCAAGACGCTCGACCGATTTAACAGCTGGCAAGTGACGATTTATTCTCATTTGGTTTGGCAATTCATCAAAAACGATCATTAAGCAAGGCGTAGATTCGTCGAATGGGCCCAAGTAAAACGAGATTGCCGTTGTTCCCGATTTTCATAAGCGAATTTTGTTTAGCGATGAAGCGCACTTCTGGTTGAATGACTACGTCAACAAACAAAAGTGCCGCATTTGGAGTGAAGCTAATCCACAAGTGTACGTCGAAACACCGTTACATTCAGAAAAACTGACTGTTTGGTGCGCTTTATGGACTGGTGGAATCCTTCTTCAAAAACGATGAAGGCCACAACGTTACAGTCAATGGTGATCGGTATAAAACCATGATTACTAATGTTTTCTATCCTGAATTGAACAATCATGATGTCCAGGAGCTGTGGTTCCAACAAGACGGCGCAACATTTCACAAAGCTCCTGCCACAATCGATTTATTGAAAGACACGTTTGGTGACCGCCTAATTTCACGTTTTGGACCTGTGAATTGGCCTCCAAGATCTTGTGATTTAACACCGCTAGACTATTTTCTGTGGGGCTATGTAAAGTCATTGGTGTATGCGGATAAGCCACAAACGCTTGACCATTTGGAAGACAACATTCACCGTGTTATTGCCGATATACGGCCACAAATGTTGGAAAAAGTCATCGAAAATTGGACGTCCAGATTGGACTACATCCGAGCCAACCGTGGCAGTCATATGCCAGAAATCATATTTAAAATGTAATGCCGCAAGATTATTTTTCGAATAAAAAAAATTCATGTCAGTCGAATAATACATTGTTGTTTATTGCAATTTGGAATTTAAAGTTCTATACCTCTAAAAAAACACCCTTTATATATATATATATATATATATATATATATATATGCATTCCGTGGTTTTTTCTCTTTTTTCAGTATTTCTAGTAATTAAAAGAAAAGTTAACTCTGAAATATTCTGAAAAAAATTTTGCAACTTTTTAAAAGCAGCCATCTGAGAAAGTATAATGTTATTTGCTATGATTCTCAAACAACAAGATGACAAAATGTTTCTCCCCCACCTCCAAGTTGCTTAATTTAGATAAAGTAATCCATCAATCTTGACACGAAATTACTTAATTGTGAAATAACTACAAGGATCATAAAATACTACACGCCATATAAAATAAAGTGCATTGTTTTTTAATGCCTCGAAAAACTTATCAAAACATGAAAAACGTACTCTATTTTTTTTTACTTCATTTCCAAAATGTTGTTAAAAGACTTAATGAGATTTTAAATAGAGCTTGTTTTATGTGTTAAATTATACATGAGCAATCATACGGGTGTAACCTTTTTCTTTTAAGCATGTTAAGATATAGTTTGTATAATATTCTAAAAAAAGTTGTCTTTCATCACTAAGAAGAAGGATAGTGTGTATTTTTTTGTAAAATGTGTATTACTTTGAGAGTGGAAAAACAATTTCGATTAATTTGAATGTTATTCAAAAAACTGAAATTAATCTTTTTTATTTAATTTAAATGATATTCAAAAACCGAAATTAATCTTTTTAATTAATTTAAATGTTATTCAATTAGATAAATTTACTCTCTTTGGAATTAAAAAAAAATTTAGTCTTGGAAACTGATTTTGGCGCAAAGAAAGCTGTACTAATTTCTTAAACAGTGCTTAAAAAAAGCAATTAAAAATATTTATGTAACTCTGAAAGTGTCTATAAAAGACAGCATGTGATTGGAATATATATATGAGAAGGTATTATTTTGATTTAACACATTTTCTGGTAGAATCTATTAATTTGTTGCAGTCGTTGAAGAATTGATACGGCACCTTCTTGTTTTAATTCCCAAAATACACACGATTTAAATACAAACAACAAAAACAGCGACGAAACATAACACAAAGAGGCGGGGACATTAAGTAGATGATCTGGAGTACTTTGTTTGCTTTGGAGATTTAAACTTTTATAAATTCAACTATGGAAACTTTTAGAGGGATTTCTGCGATTGATCAAAATGCACGGAAGGTGCAATATTTCAGATTCTTGTTACAAAAAGCGTAAGCGTGCGTGACTATTTTCAGGAGATAATTTTGTGATAACTAGCATATTTCCCGTTAGGCAAATAAACTAAAACTTGCCATGCGAAGTCTTGAGGATTCAAGACCATTATGAATTGAATAAAATTTCTTGACAGAAAAATTAAGGGGACTTGGCACCTTTCAAAAACCTAAGATCGATGAAAATATCGATTTTACAATGTTTAGTTTAAAATGTAGTTTGATACCTTTGGTACAATTGAGGGAAGTTTTGAAACGATCTGATTATTTTAAACGCAGTAAAATGCATTTTAAATATTTTGACAGCTCTGTCAGCAGTTTAAATGCCACGCCCACCTCAATGTTTACATTTTTTTACTTGAGAATAAATCCATTATTTTACATTAAAAACTACAGAGAAGCAGAGGGGAATCTGTTAAGCTGCTAACTATAAACTATCAGCAATGTTGTTTATTTACATTAGCTTTGCCATTTTCGTTTGCTGTGTGATTTTTAGTTTCATTAGTTTTTAACTTCATAGAAACTAAAACAGCATTTTTAATGCTACTCAATCATAATTTTTAATGCTACTTCAATCATACATTCATTCATTTTATTATTTTCTTATCTCAATTATGCCTCTTAGAAAACGTTCAGTGCGGTGCACAAAATGAATGAAAAGCGATGATGGTAAAGCGAAAGTTGATTGTGAAGTGAACAAAATTCAGTTTTTTTTTTCAAAATGCGCCTGGAAAATTGAACACTGTGGGTAAAAAAGGATACCTCTGCTATTGAAATTATATATTGGTGGACTTTAACCAAAAGTTAACAATCTTCTTCGAAGGGAAAGTGCCAATATTAGAAAACAAACATTGAAACTGGAGCTTGGAGCCAAGTTGGGATTTTATACAATTTAAAACTATTGTGTAGCAATTGTAGATGAAAGCAAAACTGTTGTAAACACATCTCTAAAGTCTATTCAGACCAGCCATGATGTGAATTTGAGAATAACTCAAGCTTTTTCACATATTGGGAAAGGTTATTCAGCTATAGAAATTTTGTATGGTGATGAATATAGATCCTTTTTCATCAACTACATATGGGAAGTGTGCGAGACGGCTGGATATGCTATACTCTGGCATCTGAAAACATATTTGCGGAAATCCACCGAGAAATTAAAAAATGTGTACGAGAATGGAGCTGAAATCACAGACTTAGAGTGTATTATTTTGATGGGGCAACGTGGCTAACTCGTGGTCACACCTCACTTATCGGTGTAGGATGTGTTATAAGATATGCTCACCGGATATGTTGTTGACTTTGAAGTGATGAGTAAGGTGTGTCGTCATTGCTTTTGTGGCAAAAAATAAGCTAGGCCAGTCAAGTGCTGAATTCAGCATAGGTATGAAGGACATAAAAGCGAATGTGATATAAATCACTTGGGCTCCATCTTACATCTATGTAAATGGAAGCAGCGTTTACCTTATGAAACGATCCACTTAACTCGATTTCATTACATCACAGTTTTTATCCGATGGTGATTGTAAAACGTTCAGTTGTGTGTCTGAAAAAAGTGTATGTACCTGACATTGTGATAAAAAGGAAGAATGTGTATTAATCATGTTAGTAAGCCGTTAGGAACAGCTTTGGAGATCTACTGTAAAGACTGTCGTGCTCAAGGTATTTCTTTAGGTGGTAAAGCTCATGGTAGTTTGAAAGAAGCCACGATTAAAAAATTAACTACTTACTACCAAAAGGCTATTTGAGAAACAAAGGATGAATGCTATAGAAATGGCAATATATATGCTCTACATTGTTGCATAGCATTTCTACAGATGCTAAACCTCAACATTCGGAAGTGTCCTGCAGGGAAAACTCATGGTATTTCTACCAATCTGCGATTGCTAATGGGAAAAACCTAACAATCATAAATTAAATGTAGGAACACCAATAAATGAAAGTTTCTTACAATTCTACCGATTTATCAAAGACTTGCATCTAATGAATTGCCAGAAAGATGCATTCGATGTGGAACACAAAATGCAAAACGAAAGTTTGCATAGCATGATTTGGGCAAAGTGTCCGAAAGAAATTTTCGTAAACAAAGCGTGTTAAGCCCGGGCAGTAACAGAAGCTGTCTGCGAATACAATAAGGGGTACAGTACGCACCATTGTAGAAACACAGAAAGCATTAGGGTGTAGCTACTGGAGGTTCAACGAAACAACTTGCTACTATCTTAGATTGTCGAAAACAAAAATTTAGAAAAACGTCGTCAAAATGCCAGTAATAAGCTGGCTCTTAAACTTATTAAAAGCAATACATAAAAAGAGTTATTAGCTAGGAGGAGAGAAGGAAAGACTTATGGCGCAGGCCAATTTTAAAAAACAAACCTGTTTTGAAAAATAATACATTTTAGCATAAATTTGTTTTACTTTATTTTATTTTAGATATTGATTTAAGTAGCAAATTATTTTTATAAAAAAGCTTTTAAATTTTTCTATTGTACATTTCATGTATTTTTATTACATTTATTTCATGTATTTCATTTATTTTTAATATATTTCATAGATGTTTCTTGTAAAATAAGTCACAATGATATTTCCTATTTTTCGTAATTTTGGGCTCACAGACAGGCACTTTAAAAAAGCTTATGTTTTTGTTTTCTTAATATTTTGAAATTGAATTGTATTATGTTTTATTTTAAAGGTATATATTTATACAACATATTGAAAAATTATTACAAAATTTAGACATTGTTTTGATATATATTTTGCTGATTGGTATTCTTAAAAATGCATTTTCTCAGTTCGAGTTTTTTCATGAAATCATGATCTTTAAAAGTACAAAAACTTCTACAGATATTTATCAAACAACTTGAATTTGGGTGTGTATCTTTATTACAATGTGCTTAATTAAATTAGGGATCCATTTTTTAATATTTTGAATAAAAAAAATTATAAAAGAAAATGTAGCAGAAGTCATGTTTTTTAGCTTTTTTCCATTAATGTTTACATTTTATTTTTTTTTTTTTCCAAACTAATTTGTTTGTTGCAAAATCGATCCCTAAAGTTATTACTCATAGTCTAATAAATCCCAAAAAAAATTTTGGTGTCAAAATAATGATAATTGTAAAAGAAGAAGAATTTTGAAAATCGGTAAAAATTTTTAAAACTTTAAATTTTAAAATTTTTTAAATTTAGGAATTTGTTTTTTCATGGTGAAATTTCTTAGTTTAGTAGTAACTGTTAATAATATACAAAAAAAAACATTTTAAACCTTAAATAAAAAATTGAAAAGGTGCCGAGT
>BMAU01007531.1:0-45948 GCA_019973935.1 Trichonephila clavipes | reverse complement strand
TATATACATGCATATATACATATCTATATATATATAAGACGCATTTGTTGTCTGTTTGTCTGTTCCCTCATAACTCAAGATCCAGACACCCAAATATTGCGAAACTTGATACACGTACACAAAATTACACGAGAAAGGTTCTTAAATAGGTTTGGAGTTCATAATTCCTTCCAAATTTTTTTTAATTTAATTTTTAAGTCATTTTCCAGTGTTATGACGTCATATGTAATCACGTTTCTCACTAAGTGGACAATTTATAATTTACATGCAGTTTTTCAAGATTATTACATATTTTTACTGTAGCTATGTTTATCGGTTGGAATATTTATCCAATTTATCTATTCTTTGATATTTAATTAGGATTATTTTTGGAATAAATAATGTTTTTAAGGATTATTCTTTCAACAACTAAAATTTTTTTGTTGTTGTTTTGGCAACATTTAGGTATTATCGCGGGATGTTTATGTGTGTGATTTTGCTTGCAAATTACAACTTATTTATTTATTTATTTAGAATGCGAAGATTATAATTTTGACAAACTAAAACTTCTCATTGATAAGGGTTATATTTCAGTTCGGTTCTAATGTAGTATAGGGGTGGGCCACTTTGAATTTGGCGATTTTTCTTCGGATTTTTCGATTTTTATCTAAATGTCATGGTGAGATATCGAATTCATTCTAAAATAAATAATACCGAAAAAAGTACCTTGGAGACCACTTTTAGTAACCAAAATAAAGGACTGCGCCAAGTAGCCCCTCTATACTACACTTGACCCAATACTATGGTTCTTTGCAATTTCATGTGTCTTTATTTTAACCTTTAAGGGTATAATATTGGCTTCAGTGCATAAAATTGTCATGCAGAAAATCATACTGCCCAAGCAAAAGCAGTGTTGATAGTAATTACATATCAAACTGGAATAGGCATCAGAGAATGATCAAAACAGACAAATGGCTTAAATACCTGTTGAGGAAGCAGGTGGTCGTAAGATAAATTATTTTTGGAACTTATGTACTATCATGACAATCGTCAACATTTAAAATAACTTGCCAAGTTGGCAAACCCGATTTTACATGTCATATATATATGTTGAATTTTCAGTTGCGCTTCATTTCATATATCGCCAATAGGTTGCGCTTATATGTAAGTACCTTATTTTTTCAAATTATGCTTTTGCATTGATAAAGTTAGTTCAGTTTTTTTATGTCAGTTAATGTTAATATTGTACTTCATTTTTAAAATTAATTTTTATGCTCAGTATATATATACTTTTGATAATTTTTTTAGTACTTGCGTATTATAGCAAAATCGCCAACGTTCAATACAACTCTTCACTTTGGCAATTCCAACTTTGTGTGAGTTCAATTAGCAATCATGTGCTTCATTTTGTATAATGTCACCAATAGTTTGCGATAATACATAAGTACCTCTATTTCTGTACATTATTATAACATTAGACTGGCCGCAACATACCAATTTGGCGTTATTTCAGAATCATGCCAAAAATGAGTATGTTGAGGAAGCAGGTAGTGGTAAGATAAATTATTTTTGGCACCTATATACTATCCTAACAATCACCAACATTCAAAATAACTTGCCAAGTTGGCAACCCTGATTTCGCATGTCATATATATGCTGAATTGTGAGTCATATGCTTTGTTTCATATAATGTCGCCAAAAGGTTTGGTTATATGTAAATTTCTTATTTTTTCAAATTATGCTTTTGCATTGATAAAGTTAGTTCAGTTCGTTTTATGTCAGTTAATGTTAGTATTGTACTTCATTTTTCAATTTATTTTTATGCTCGGGATATATATATACTTTGGATAATTTTTTTAGTACTTGCGTATTTTTGCACAGTCGCCAACGTTCAAGAGAACTCACCACTTTGGCAATCTCAACTTTGTATGCGTTGAATTGGCAATCATGTGCTTCATTTTGTATAATGTCACCAATAGGTTGCAATAATACGTAAGTACCTTTAATTCTGTGCATTAGACTGGCCGCAACATACCAATTTGGCATGGTTTCAAAATCATGCCAAAAATGAGTAGCCAACCAATATGAAATTAATATTATGAGTATTATCTTAGCCTGTTTTATCTTTCCCTCCAGTAATCCTTAATTAATTCAATATATAATTTTTTTTTTTTATATTTTAGTACTTACATTTTTTTTTTGATTATTATATACTGCAAATATTTTTTTGCACATTGCGATGTCTTTGGCAAAATTAATCAGTGGTAGTTTTCTTAAATATGTTTTTTTTTAATCTGTTTTTGACAATTTTTAAAATTTTGTTTGATGTCTGTATAGATCAGGATTTAGACGCGTGATTAGAGGATGGGCTTTAGCAAGTAAAATAAATTAAAAAAGTTAGAATTCTTAAGATAAATTTGAGTAAAGTTTAGCTATTATATATATATAGAAATTCTTGCGCTTATTCACATAGGATTTTGAACTATCGTTATATCACTCTAGATTTTTCCTCTATAGTTTGCTTGTCTTAGATTATTATATTTCGAAATATTATATTGGATTTCTTATGGCTAGTTTGGTTCATCAATCTTTACCCCCCACATATTTAGTTCGATTAGATGAGGAAATGGCTTCCCCATAAAAGAGGCAATTACAATTTTTTTGGTGGCATTATTTGAAACGAAGCACATGATTGCCAATTCAGCCCACAAGATATATGCGAAATTGGTATTTTTAACTTGGCGAGTGATATGAAAGTATATATATATATAGACAAGTGTTGCTATACTATCTAAGTACAGATTTATCTTATTACAGTGTGCAGAAAGGCTATACTTTCAAGACCATACTTCGAAAACAATTTTGATAGTTCTTAAACATCGTATTAAATTGATACTTCTTACAATAGTAAAGACACAAGACAAGTCAAAGTAAGTTTTAATTCACAACATATTGATCTTCTGGTTCATAATGCACATTTAATGAAACCATAGTTTTGTTTATTTGGATGAAAAAGAATGAGATATGTATCAGATTTTGAGATATTTAACCATATTAAATATATTTTAACCTTTTATGCATTAAAGATTTGTAGAGAAAATTTTGTTACTCATTATCGCAACAATGACAACTTTCGAAATAATTCGCCAAGTTGGTGACCTTGATTTTCAACGTGTAGTGCACGCTAAATTGACACAACCATGTACTTCATTTCATATAATCTCTGCAATACGGTTGCTATAGTATGCAAGTACTAAAGATTAATAAGCTTTTTGGTACAAAAACTCCTGTATGCAAGTATGTTGTACATGGGCGGAAAGTCGTAAGAATTCTATTCAGTCTGACAAACAGTAAGCACGATGATAATAAAACAAGTTATTCTTTTTCCAATTATAGATTTGCATTTCTTCACGTAGACCAAGGTTCTGGTGTTTTTTATTTCTACTGTATTAGCTAGAAAATAATATATTTACTGTCATAAATATTTTGTTAACAGATGAAAGCATAGGTGAAGAATGTTTCATCTCTTTAGATAATGAGACGTTGAAATCTAATTCCTAATGCTGGCTCTCGATTTTTTCTCTATCGCGAAAAAGTGAAAGAGAACTGCATCTCAGAAAATTCTTTATTCATATTCAATTATACTTGTTATCTTTTACTATGAAGCTTTCTTTCATAGAATTACAAAAGCAGAAAAACAAGATAGGTAGAAGAAACCATCATTAAATGACTTTTTTTTTAATTTCCGGTTCGAGGGGAAAAGAGATAGCTTGTCGTTTTTAATATTTCAGTATTGAAATTAATGTTATAACTTGATATCGATACACTAGGAACAGAGTGTTGTTGTTGACAATCGTCAAGTTAAGCGATAATATTACAATATGGTTACCGATACTTTTAAATTTGGATCTGTGGCTGTCATCCATTATATTTTATATTTAATTTTATTCACATTTGTAATTTTATTTAATTATTATTTATTATGTATTTTGATTGATATTTTTATAATATAGTAAAAAGGATTTTTTAATGATTTATATTGAGGTTAGTGTAGCGTTTCACTTATTTTATTCCTTTACCCAAAAGTGCTCTGTGTGACGAGCTCATCTTAACCAATCGGTGAAGGCGAGCCTATGACGTCACAAGTTTCGGAAGAGCGCCGGAGCTAGCGACGCGAGGTAATTTCTCTTCCCCCGGCGGCCGAAGTACGATGACGTTGATGGTTAATAAATAGTTTATTTTTGATATAAATGGAGTCGATGTATCATTAAACCTTCTGAATGACTTTTCCTACTTAATTGTTTGAATTAGAGCGCCCTCAACCGCTCGCACCTCTACATTGGTGACCTAGGATTTCACGCTAAAAGTTCTATTCGTCGACTTTCGTTTTGACTTCAGTTTCGATTTGAAATGGCTACTCCAGAAACAGCAGCTGTGGTTATTCCACCGTTTATTCAACGCGATCCTGCTCTTTGGTTCTACATGATTGAATCAACATTCGAACTTGCCTCGCCAAAACCTATTACTGAAAGCAAGACGAAATATAACTATGCAGTCTCTCATTTACCTCCAGATATTGCGACAGTCGTTCGCGATGTATAATCCAACCGGATATATCTGATCCCTACAGCGAACTGAAAGCTAAAATTATTGAACGTTGCTCCGAAAATAAAACGCAGGAAATTCGTCGTTTGTTGGCCGGTGAGAGTCTCGGAGATCGAAAACCAAGTGAACTTCTCCGCATTATGAAAAGACGAGCTGAAAATCACAACATTGATGATTCTCTCCTTTTTGAACTTTTCAATCAAGCCATGCCTGTTCCTGTGCAAACCATTTTGGCATCCATATCTCCGATTACTTCGGACAAGGCATCTGAGGTGGCGGATAGAATTCTTGCTATTTCTCCGCACGCAATCAACGCTGTTTCTGCAAGTGGAGCAAGCCCCTCATCAATGACTGATCGTCGTTCTTCAACCGACATGCTTTTGGATGAAGTGAAAGCTTTGCGCAAGGAAGTTGCAGACCTTCGTCGATCTCGTAGTCAATTTCGGCACAACAACAACGTTCGTTGAAAGCGTTCGAATTCCCGTTCAAGTAAGCTCTGCTGGTACCACTTTCGTTTTCAAGCTAACGCCAAGAAATGCATTCCGCCCTGCTCCTTTACGGAAAACCCGACTCTGGGAGAGTAGAGGCGGCGGACTCTTCCTCTGGATTTACTTCTCGTCGTCTATTCATCAGGGACCATAATTCAGGTATTTGTTTTTTAGTAGATTCTGGTAGCGACGCCAGCTTAATAGTCGCTAATAAAACAGGACAGAAATTTCCTGTTATTCAAACTTTTCGTGCAGCTAATGGTACTAACATAAATGTGTATGGACGAAAATCCATCACTGTTAATTTTGGTCTACGCAGAAATTTTACTTATTCATTTTATGTTTGTAATTTATCTAGTGCTATTATCGGTGCTGATTTTTTGTACCAATTTAATTTATCACCAGATTTACGACATAAGCGTCTTATTGATTGTGTAACTAATTTAAAAGTGCCTGCTAAATTAGGTATATGTTCCATTTTTTCTGTAAAATCTGTATATATGAATAATGTTTACGGCAACTTGTTATTGAAGTATCCTGAACTTACTAAGTTACCTGATATCAATCAACCTGTTAAACACAATACTATGTATTTTATAAATACTAAAGGTCCTCCACACAGTCGCAGCTAAACCAAGAAGGTTAGCTCCAGACAGGCTTAAAATTGCAAAAGCCGAATTCCAACATATGATTAAACTCAACCATATAAGACCGTCTAAAAGTGCATATGCTTCACCTTTGCACACGGTACCTAAAAAAGATTCTATTGACTGGAGACCAGTTGGGGATTATCGTGCACTTAATGCACAGACCATAAAAGAGAAATATCCTATACCCTGCATTGCCGACTTCACTTCGGAATTATATGGTAAGCAAATATTTAGTCATATTGACTTGATCAAAGCTTTTCACCAAATTCCCATAAATCCATCTGACGTACACAAAACAGCAATATGCACCCCATTTGGCCTTTTCGAGAGTTTGCGGATGCAATTTGGCCTCTGCAATGCCTCATCAACATTTCAACGTTTTATTGACGAGGTGACCAGGGACTTACCATTTGTCTATGCATTTGTTGATGATTTACTAGTAGCTTCAGATAATGAACCCCAGCACTTAGAACATTTAGAAATCTTATTCTCCAAACTTAAAGAATATGGCTTATGTATAAACGTTGAGAAATGTCAATTTGGACAATCTACCATTGAATTTCTTGGATTCAAGTTATCAGGGGAAGAATCGAACCTTTACCTGATCATGTAAAATGTATCCTAGAATTTCCTCAACCAACAACCTTGACCCAATTACGCCGTTATTTAGGTATTTTCAATTTTTATAGACGTTGCATTCCTAAAGCTGCAGACATACTAGAACCCCTTGTTAAATTTCTTGAAGGTCATAAAAACCGAAAGAAACATCCTCGTTCCAATGCTAACAATCCTTCTGAGCAATTACAATGGAACGATGCAGCAACTCTTTCCTTTAAGGCCTCAAAAGAAGCAATCGCTAAAGCAACGCTTTTAAAGCATCCCATTCCAGGTGCTCAGTTAAGCTTATGGGTAGATGTTTCGAATGTAGCAGTTGGCGGCTCTTTAATGCAACTATCTAATGATCAATGGGAACCACTAGCATTTTACTCTTCCAAATTAAATAAATCTCAAAAGAATTGGTCCACTTATGACCGTGAGCTATTTTCTATTTATTCCTCTGTAAAGAAATTTAAACATATGCTAGAAGGAAGAACCTTTGTCATTTATACTGATCAAAAACCCTTAACATATGCATTCCAGCAACACTCTGAAAAATGCAGTCCTCGACAGTTGCGCCATCTGGATTTTATTTCACAGTTTTCAACTGACATTCGTTATACTAAAGGTTCGGATAATACTGTTGCCAATGCCTTATCTCGAATTGAAATAGGTGAAATATCGCCTACTGTAATAAATTTTAAAGAATTTGTTTCTCTGCTCAATCGGATGATGAGGAACTACAAAAAATTTTAAATTCCAATGATTCCTCTTTAGAAATCGAAAAACATTATTTCCCCCTTGAGGATGTTACTTTGTATTGCGATATGTCTCAAAAACAACCCCGACCTTTTGTTTCTAAAAGCATGCGACAGCTAATTTTTAAAGCTGTTCATTTTTTCTCCCACCCAGGAATTTCAGCCTCCATCGATTTAATCGCCAAGCGATTTGTATGGCCAGGCATGCGCAAAGATATAAAAATTATGGTTCGCAGCTGTGTTAAATGCCAACGAGCCAAAGTGACACGGCATACAAAATCTCCCATTGGCACATTTGCTCTTCCCGATGCACGCTTTGCACACATACACTTAGATTTTATAGGCCCTCTACCGCCCTCCAACGGCAATCAATTTTGCATGATCATCATTGATAGATTTACTAGATGGCCTGAGGTGATACCAACGCCTGATATGACTGCGGAAACTACTGCTCGTGCTTTGATGCACGGATGGATTTCCAGGTTTGGATGTCCAACCACAATAACAACTGACCGTGGTACAAACTTCGAATCTAATCTTTTCAGAGAACTGACCCGTATGTTAGGTTGTAATAGGATTCACAGTACCTCTTACCATTCGCAAGCAAATGGCATCATTGAACGCCTTCATAGACACCTCAAAGGTGCACTAAAAGCTCACAATCATATTCAATGGACTGAACTGCTTCCAATAGTTCTATTAGGTATGCGTTCAGCGCTTAAGGACGATATTAACGCTACCTGTGCACAACGTGTTTATGGCACTACGTTACGATTACCTTCCGATGTTGTAACGAGTGATTCCATCAACCAAACGGCTAACTCCGCTTATGTAACTAGTTTAATACAAACAATGAGATCCTTAAATCCTGTTTCTACAGCTCAACATGGCACACAAAATATTTATATCAACCCCTCATTGAAAACTTGTTCACATATATTCTTAAGATCTGACAAGGTTAATCCTCCATTAACACCACCTTATACTGGACCCCATTTGGTAATTAGCAGAAATGACAAAAACTTTATTATCGACTTAAACGGTAAGCAAAGTACTGTATCTATTGATCGCACATTAAACCTGCTTATCTTCTGGCAGACGTTACTGATCATTCCGATCTCGTACAAACTCAAACAATTATTGAGAAACCTGTAACTGCTGCACCCAATCCTTCAATACCGTACACCACTAGATACGGCCGTAAGGTCAGATTTCCCAAGAATTTAGTTACCGAATATATTATATAAACGCAAACTGTACTCTTGTAATTCATATTTTTTTTTTTTACATTTATATATATTATTTTTGTACCTTGCATATGTTATTCTCTATAATTTTGCATGTATTATTATTCTGTATACACTTGTATATATGTAATCGTGACTTAGGTCACTGGGGGCATACTCTGTAGCGTTTCGCTTATTTTATTCCTTTACCCAAAAGTGCTCTGTGTGACGTGCTCATCTTAACCAATCGGTGAAGGCGAGCCTATGACGTCACAAGTTTCGGAAGAGCGCCGGAGCTAGCGACGCGAGGTAATTTCTCTTCTCCCGGCGGCCGAAGTACGATGACGTTGATGGTTAATAAATAGTTTATTTTTGATATAAATGGAGTCGATGTATCATTAAACCTTCTGAATGACTGTTCCTACTTAATTGTTTGAATTAGAGCGCCCTCAACCGCTCGCACCTCTACATTAGTATAAATAGTTTCACACAGTTTCAGACGGTTTTAAGTAGATTTTTTCACAAACTTAAACATTTCCATGCTTTCCATTGCCTATATTGCAGTGTGTTTCCTATCATTTATTCATAAATGGTAATTTCAAATATTATTGTTGAATACTGAGATCTTTTATTAAAAGAATACAAGGGCTCCTCTTTCAATATTTTATGGACTAAAATGATTACCAAATCCACACCTTCTTTGTCTAATTCCCGTTATGTCATGTAGGGGAGCGATGCACGTTAAATCTGTCAAGAGCTCAAACATCCTCTTGCTAGTGTGGAGTTGTAGTTAGATGATTGGTTCCAGCTCAGTTGTTGTCCTCGTCACTTGACCATGGTTCTAAATTACGAGGTCTGTCGCCAAAACGCCCTTGTGCAGCTGAACAGTGCTATGTTAATATTCTCACTCAGCAAGACATGCCTTCATGTGTACTAGTTAGAAAATCGTATTTTTTAAGACCTTTTACCTCGTTTCTAAATTATGAATGCTCTATTTTTATTTGCATTAATTTCCAATCTACTTCTGAGCTCAATCTCCCTAATTAATGTTTATGTTCATAATTTATTTTAAATCGTTCACACATAGTTCAGAATTTTTCTTTTTTATATTTTATGGATAAAAAACTAATTTACAAATTTCATACGTTTCGCACTTTCTGCTAAATATCATTTGATTACCGTTGTAGTCTTTGTCGTCGTAATTCAAAAAGTCATGCGTGGGTAGCATGACACTACATATGATGTGCTAAATTTTGTAGATCTTTGTTTAGAAAACCATATATTAATGAACAACATTTTCAGAGATTTTAATCTAATGAGGAATCTTTTAAGATTCCTCTCAGAAGCAGCTATTTAAAAATTCTTCAAGTAATTTAGTTGACTTTTGAATCCTAATGTGTAATTTATTTAAAACAGCGTTTGAACGGCATTTTCACTCATATTTAGTAATTTAGTCCAGCCGTTGATTTGATGAAAATAAAAAAATATATGTTTAATTATATACCTTTACACATTAGAACTTCATTTATTTAAAATGATAATTTGATGTGTATTACATTAGAACATAAGCTGTGCTACACAAATAAGAAGATAGTTGACTTAATATGGAATATATATATAACTAGTGTTTATATATATATATAAGTCAAGAAAAAATAACTCTTATTCATGAAGGCATGTTGTTTTAAAAATCCCACTTATATTCTTGTGTTATTTTTTGAATGTATTATATGTATGAGTACAATTTCGAGAATAAGTATTTCAAAAATATGATTTGTTTTGTTTTATTTAATTAAATTTTTTGTTTACAGTGAATCATTAAAAAAATGCTGAGCACCAAATAAAATGGTTAAATTATGGCTCTATTGGTCCTTAGATGTCATTTTTTCTTCTAAGTGGGCACCGAAAACTTCTTTCTCTAAAAACCCTTTTAGGTTGATTAAAAACGTATGCATTTTAAATGTATTGCAAATGTAAAAATCTACGGCTGTTTTTTTTTTTTTTTTTTTTTTATTCTTTTAAAGACTAAACTTTTTAAATATTTTAATTTTTGATTTAAAAAATAAGACTAACTGAATAACTACAATAGTTGTATTCTTTAGTGAAAGGAAAGAATAAACCGGTTGGTATAAATGCGAATTTATTTGCAACATATATTATAATGCATTTTTTTCTTATTTCAATCTGGTCGGATTAAAAGGATGTCCCAATAGCTAGGTTGATCAGTGTTGAGAACAGAGGTTGTGTGTGTATGAATTTAAACAAAACAATTGATAAAAAAAAGTACTTACTTACCTGAGCCTAGTGAGTGTTATTTTAGTCGGGTTTCTAAGTTTTAGAAGTTTTTTTTTTCATGTTGCATAATATATAAAGAAACTCTTCCTTTCTTACTTAGAGCTTAGAAGTTTTTACTGTGAAAAATCTGTTATTCATATTTCCAATATACTTCTTAATGAATAATGTATTTCCAAGATGCTTCTTAAAGAATAATGTTTCCAAGATACTTCTTAATAATAGATTGATTTTAAATAAAAGTTAATTTTCGGTTTGTATAGGATTTTAAAGATACAATACTTTGCTTCTAGAAACATAAATATAACTTTTAATGAACCAAACCACTTTTAAATTTGTTTAGCTATTGCATCAAAACTATTTTCGTATTTTCAGGGATTCAAATTTAAGGCATAAGCTCGAAAATATACAGTTTATGATCACATAGCAGTTGCATTTTTAAAACCAAAATTATAGTTTTGTTGGCAATTTGCTATTATCGCAACAGTATTGGTGACATTATATAAATCGAAGTACACATAGTTACTAATTTAGTGCGTTCGAGACATGCGAAATCGGATCTGCCAATTTGGCGAATTATCTTAAACGTTGGCACTTTTGCTATGATACGCAAATACATTTTTGTTACACAGTAAATGCAAAAGAATTTTGATTTTTGAAGTTAAGTAGTAAAAACATCTTAAGATGTAAATTAAATAATATTTAAGACGGAGAAAATATAAGTGAATTATTACGCACTGGTTAAATGGAGTGAGTGTAGGGTTTTACGGCACAAGAGCCAATTTTGGCTATACTGCAACAAACATTTGTTAAAAAACATAAAATGTTTTATAAGAGGAAAAAGGAAACGCAATCAAAATCTAAACCATAATGTTCATAATATAAATTAGAAATTTTCCAATTAGAAAAAATTAATCAATAATTGTATACATGTAAATTTTAAAATATTCGTCTGTGGTCTAGACGGGAATATAAATAAAGAATGAAGTGTATAACAAGAATGAGGGTCGAAAATAGAGAAAGATCACTAGGGTACCCCGTGTTCATGACACCCGTGTTTACCAAAGAGAGTAAACCCCTTGGAAAAAAGGAAAAGATCACTAGGACACCTCGGGATTGTGACACCTGTATTCACCTAAAGAAGGTGAGCCGCCGGAGGAGACTAGTTAAATGGAAATTTTAAGATACTGTCTAATATTTTAATACTATCTTATAAGTTGTAAAATCTTTTTAATTCCAGGCACGACAGTTTTGTTTCCTATTTTATTTGGAGAAGAAAATTTATATTCTGTTGCAGAAAACAGCGATATGTTTTCACAGTTTTAAAACAATTGTAAATGAAACCGTTTTGATAGAAGTTGCATTATCAATTCCAGCTTGAGCATCACAATACATTGGCTGCGACAAATAAACAATTTCTTCAACTTAAGTTGTGAACATAGGAAGTTCGTCTTTTAAGGGGACTCGGCACCTTTTTCAATTTTTTTTTTTTTATTTATTTAAGGGTTTTAAAATATTTTTTTTTTGTATATTATTAACAGTTACTACTAAACTAAGAAATTTCACCATGAAAAAAATTCCTAAATTTAAAAAAAAATTTAAAATTTAAAGTTTTTAAAAATTTTTTACCGATTTTCAAAATTCTTCTTCTTTTACAATTATCATTATTTTGACACCAAAATTTTTTTTGGGATTTATTAGACTATGAGTAATAACTTTAGGGATCGATTTTGCAACAAACAAATTAGTTTTGGAAAAAAAAAATGTAAACATTAATGGAAAAAAAGCTAAAAAAACATGACTTCTGCTACATTTTCTTTTATAAAATTTTTTTTATTCAAAATATTAAAAAATGGATCCCTAATTTAATTAAGCACATTGTAATAAAGATACACACCAAAATTCAAGTTGTTTGATAAATATCTGTAGAAGTTTTGTACTTTTAAAGACCATGATTTCATGAAAAAACTCGAACTGAGAAAATGCATTTTTAAGAATACCAATCAGCAAATATATATCAAAACAATGTCTAAATTTTGTAATAATTTTTCAATATGTTGTATAAATATATACCTTTAAAATAAAACATAATACAATTCAATTTCAAAATATTAAACAAAAATATAAGCTTTTTTTTAAAGTGCCTGTCTGTGAGCCCAAAATTACGAAAAATAGGAAATATCATTGTGACTTATTTTTACAAGAAACATCTATGAAATATATTAAAAAATAAATGAAATACATGAAATAAATGTAATAAAAATACATGAAATGTACAATAGAAAATTTAAAAGCTTTTATAAAAATAATTTGCTACTTAAATCAATATCTAAAATAAAATAAAGTAAAACAAATTTATGCTAAAATGTATTATTTTTTCAAAACAGGTTTGTTTTAAAATTGGCCTGCGCCATAAGTCATTCCTTCTCTCCTCCTAGCTAATAACTCTTTTTTATGTATTGCTTTTTTAATAAGTTTAAGAGCCAGCTTATTACTGGCATTTTGACGACGTTTTCTAAATTTTTGTTTTCGACAATCTAAGATAGTAGCAAGTTGTTTCGTTGAACCTCCAGTAGCTACACCTAATGCTTTCTGTGTTTCTACAATGGTGCGTACTGTACCCTTATTGTATTCGCAGACAGCTTCTGTTACTGCCCGCTTAACACGTCTTTTGTTTACGAAAATTTCTTTCGGACACTTTGCCCAAATCATGCTATGCAAACTTTCGTTTGCATTTTGTGTTCCACATCGAATGCATCTTTCTAACAATTCATTAGATGCAAGTCTTTGATAAATCGGTAGAATTTTTGGAAGAAACTTTTCATTTATTGGTGTTCCTACATTTAATTTATGATTGTTAGGTTTTTCCCCATTAGCAATCGCAGATTGGTAGAAACACCATGAGTTTTCTCCTGCAGGACACTTCGAATGTTGAGGTTTAGCATCTGTAGAAATGCTATGCAACAATGTAGCATATATTGCTGTTTTCATAGCATTCACATCCCCTTTGTTTCTCAAAATAGCCTTTTAGTAGTAAGTAGTTAATTTTTTAATCGTGGCTTCTTTCAAACTACCATGAGCTTTACCACCTAAAGAAATACCTTGAGCACGACAGTCTTTTACAGTAGATCTCAAAGCTGTTCCTAACCGCTTACTAACATGATTAATACATTCTTCCTTTTTTATCACAATGTCAGGTCCATACACTTTTTTCTCGCACAAGTAGTTAAACGTTTTACAATCACCATCGGATAATACTGTAATATAACGGAATCCAAGTGATGTGGATCTTTTCCACAAGGTTAATGCAGCTTCCATTTCCATTGATGTAGATGAGCCCAAGTGATTTATATCACATTCGCTTTTATGTCCTTCATACCATATGCTGAATTCAGCACTTGACTGGCCTAGCTTATTTTTTGCCACAGAGCAATGACGACACACCTTACTCATCACTTCAAAGTCAACAACATATCCGGTGAGCATATCTATAACACATCCTACACCGATAAGTGAGGTGTGACCACGAGTTAGCCACGTTCCATCAAAACTAACACTTAAGTCTGTGATTTCAGCTCCATTCTCGTACACATTTTTAATTTCTCGGTGGATTTCCGCAAATATGTTTTCAGATGCCAGAGTATATGCATTATCCAGCCGTCTCGCACACTTCCCATATGTAGTTGATGAAAAAGGATCTATATTCATCACCATACAAAATTTTTCTATAGCTGAATAACCTTTCCCAATATGTGAAAAAGCTTGAGTTATTCTCAAATTCACATCATGGCTGGTCTGAACAGACTTTAGAGATGTGTTTACAACAGTTTTGTTTTCATCACAATTGCTACACAATAGTTTTAAATTGTATGAAAATCCCAACTTGGCTCCAAGCTCCAGTTTCAAAGTTTGTTTTTCACAATATTGGCACTTTGCACTTCGAAGAAGATTGTTAACTTGGTTAAAGTCCACTAATATATAATTTCCAATAGCAGAGGTATCCTTTTTTACCACAGTGTTCAATTTTTCCAGGCGTACATTTGAAAAAACTGAATTTTTGTTCACTTCACAATCAACTTTCGCTTTACACCATCGCTTTTCATTCATTTGCAAAGCACGTACTGAACGTTTTCTAAGAGGCATAATTGAGATAAGAAATAATAAAATGAATGAATGTATGATTGAAGTAGCATTAAAACTTATGATTGAAGTAGCATTAAAAAATGCTGTTTTAGGTTTCTATGAAGTTAAAAACTAATGAAACTAAAAATCACACAGCAAGCGAAAATGGCAAAGCTAATGTAAATAAACAACTTTGCTGATAGTTACAGTCACAGCTTAACGGATTCCTCTGCTTCTCTGTAGTTTTTAATGTAAAATAATGGATTTATTCTCAAGTAAAAAAATGTAAACATTGAGGTGGGCGTGGCATTTAAACTGCTGACAGAGCTGTCAAAATATTTAAAATGCATTTTACTGCGTTTAAAATAATCAGATCGTTTCAAAACTTCCCTCAATTGTACCAAAGGTATCAAACTACATTTTAAACTAAAAATTGAAAAATCGATATTTTCATCGATTTTAGGTTTTTGAAAGGTGCCAAGTCCCCTTAATGCATCACAATCATAAAAATCTTAGAATATCTTCTAAGTTGTGAATTGGGATGAGATAAAAGGGAAGAATTTAGCCTCCTACTCAAGACGCACACGATAGGTTACATTCTAGAAGCATCTATATTTATAAAACACTATAATAATGGATTTCACACTTGCCCATAAAATTTGCTACTCCCAAAAAACGTGTTTTTCTGTTCCGGATACAAAGGATATGTCATCTGAAAAATAATATTTTCCAACACGAAATACTGCTAAAATAGTTCGTTAATCCAGAGTTTCTTATTCGGTAATTAGGGGTTTTCCCCCCTTCATTTTTATTGGGAAAAGAAAAAGATTTACTAACTCGATAAGTTTATTAAATCGGGATCCGACTATATACATACATGTGTAAACACATACATATATGAGTACGTATATGTAATAAGAGAGCGAGTGTATGTTAACAGAATATATATTTAATATTTTTTACATCCACAAGATTTCTTGGAAATCTTCTCGTACAAAAAACAGGAAAAAAAATAAATAAAAAAAGATGTCAAAATAATTGAATTTACCACAAAATTAAAAATACAATTTATTGATATCTTAAGATTTCTCTTATTTTATCCCAACAACTATATTTGTTGTTTAAGCTACTACTACTATCATGTAAAAGAAAGTTTCTTGTTGCACGATTCGGGAAAAAACCATTCTTCAGTATTTTCATCAATATCTCGAAAATGTCTGTTTTTTCTACATATTGTTTAAAATTATCTGGGCTTGAGATCCAGAAGCCTCGTAAAAGGTTCACATAATCAAAGTCTATAATTAACAATAAAATTTTATGACAGATAATGAGGTGTAATAAGCAAAGAAAATGTTTCTCTGGCAGACGATCCCATACTTTATTGGCGGCATCTATAAAAAAACTTTGCTTTCCAATACCCAAGTAATAGTTTAAAACTAACAGAGGATAACGTTTTAGCACATCTACACGATGATCAGCACTCATCCTCGAAAGACAAAGGTGGTCTACGCGTAAACTAGATGATTCTACAAACATATGATCTAAAACGGTATGACGTTCCTCCTCTGTTAGATCATCCAAAAGGTGACTCTGAAGAGATACGCAATTCCAATTATAATATTGATAGCACCAACTCCTAGATTGAATAATATTTCCGTCTATGTAGACTTTAACCCATTGTACAGCATTTTTTTCATACAAGTTTAAGTCCTCGTTTGCCGTTGAATACTTGTGTAGAATTCGCTCCCTCACAGATTCGTGTAAATTTTTAAAAAAGCAAGAACCTTCCAGCTAGACCAATATTGACAAGCTAACACGAAACGCCTTTGCACATCCAACTCTTCTAAATGAATTAATAAATCGGCAGTTTTGACTCGATCCACCTTTCCATCTACTTTAAAGCAAAACTTAATACATTCTTTTTGCTCCTCTGTGAAAATTCCAATGTGATCTTCCATCCATTTGTAAAATTCTATTAAAATGGGTTTAACCATGGCAAAAATATCCTCTTTTAAGGTGAAAGGAATACACAAAGCTGATATTTCTTTCCTTATGACTTCACTCCATATTTCATATATGGAAAAATTTATTGTTTTTCTGGTATCTAGATCGTTTATAAATTCAGCTACTATTTTCACTAAAATGATATCTTTAAGTGTCAACATAATGCTGTTTGACCATGTGATAATCTCAAGAAAAAGCTAAATACCGAAGAACATTTTCTTTTCAAAAGTTATCGAAGGTCAATTTTAAAATGACATTTTAAAACGCGTTCATAATTATGAATTTGCACTGCACTGGAAAAATGGTGATCTCTTTAAAAAAAATGCTCGTTGGAGAAAATTGAATTGAAAATTATGACAATTTGCTTCTTCCTTCAAATGTGTCTTGTTAAGGAATTTCAAAATAGAACTAGAAAGAAAAGAAAAAAAAATTAGTATACGGTATTTTAAAATCTGCAAACTCAAAATCACATGTATATTGGTTTTAAAAAGATTTTTCGATTTGAAAATGGTACCCTTGATTAATATAATTTCTGTTACTACTGATGGTGTTCCGTTGTGGCAGGATGATACCGAAACTTTTGGATACTTACAACAATCAGTACCGAAACTATTCTTTGTACACTATGTCATTCATTAAAATCATTTAGTCACACAAAATCTTAGTGAAAGTTTCCATGGATCAGTAGCTTATGTCATTAGTGCAGTTAATAAAATCAAAAACAAATGCCTGCAATGAGAGATTATGGGCTCAACATTGTTTCGAAAATGGCGAAGATGAAATGCGAATATGCGCTGTTTGATGTAGTGGTAGATTTCCTGGAAGGCCAATACAATGATTTGAGACAGAGCTTAATGTAATTAAAAAAATGACATAACCTGTATGATTGATTTATTTGTCAAACTTAATAAAACTTAATTTGAAACTACAGGGAGATTAATTAAATGTAATTAAAACTACTACGACGTCTTAAGGTGTGGGCCAACTGTCCTCGTTTTATTTTAGAATCGATTTTTATAAGCTCATGATTCGGATAACTTTAATGGACAATATTATTCCAGGTTGTACTCTCCGAAAAACAGTGAACTTCAAGCTGCAGGTCATCTGGCAAAAGCGGTAAGACAACACTATTATGTGATGACCATTGTTCATGTATAGGCAAATACCTCTCTCTCTCTCTAATAACTAAACAATCATTCAATATATTCAGTCGAAATGCGGCCCTTGGATAGAGACGGTTAGTGCCTAGGTCTTTGAGATTGTGAGTCAAGGACATTTATTTGCTTCAAATTACCGTTTGAGGAATTATTTGACAATGCATGCTATAAACCAGTGGCTCTCAAACTTTCACTACTGGTGACCCAATTTTCAATTATTATTTTTATCGCGCCCCCTTAAAATAATAATGTATTGAATGCAATAATAATGCCCTTTGGCGCTAAAGCTACAATACGATCATAATTATAAAGAGTACAAATTAACAAGATAAGTTTTAAATTTTAAGTATGTTACTTTTAAGTAACTTATATATATATATATATATATATATATATATATATATATATATATATATATATATTATTTTTAGTTCGATTCACTATAAAAGCTTGTTTTTTTAATTTGTTTTAAAACTATAATTTATTTTATAGTTATTTTTACTATATATATACAGTGTATATATATAGTAAAAATAACTACGAATAACTTATACACGATAAAAATCACAAAAAATTCCAGTGAATAATTTAATTAAGAGAAAATATACTTACGTACTTTCAAGGAATTGTCAATTTTTCTTTGAAAATTTGAGAAAAAAATCCAATAAAATTAAAGAAAATGTTCCAAATGTGCGTGTTCTTAATAAAGGACATAAATCACAGACGCTTTTCGCTAACAATACAGGAACGTTATTTTCCAGCAAAACTGTCATATTTTGTTCACGTTTTTGTAGTTTTGCTGTCGTTTGATGATCTACAAATAGCATTTTGAACCTTTTTTTCCTTGTGTCTTTTTGACAAGGCGAAGTTCTAAATTATGGCTTCATAGTTTTCTTCATAAAGATCTTTAGGCAGCATTTGAAAATTTCAAATCAACTCAAACGTTTCATGTCTACCGCTTTTCTGATATTTACTTTCGGGATCTTGATTAATATGCATTATTTCAGTAGGTTCTTCAATTGCTTGATCAGTTTCAACTTCCTTCAATAGGGATTACAGATGCCCATTTTTTTAATAATCTGCTTATTTATATTTATAAAGCCTAATAAGTTGTACAACACAGCAATCAAAACCACAAAATTGTTCATGGAGCAAGTGTAGCAGGTTCTAAAAAATAATTGGGTAAAATATTTTTCAGTATGCGTTTGATGTTTCAGAACACTCATAAAAATAATTCTTGGCCAAAGTGCTCAATATGCTTATCTATATATCATATAACTCTTTCACATTGAAACAGAATTATATTATATATATTTACAATTTCCTTTAAAAAAAAAGGACGGAGATAACCATAGCAGTAAGTTCGAAGGTCAGCTAAAGTAATATTTTAGGTTAAAAGAAACGTAATAAAAAATCTCTCATCGTGGGATTACAGCAAAGCAAACAAAATATTTTTTAATTTAGTTATAGGATCAAAGATGACTACTGAGCGTTTGAAGTGGAATCTTTGATCTTTGATGATCACCAGATGATAAAAATAAATTTATCAATGTAACTGTGTATTTTTATTTGGTCACAAAGTATTTTGTTTTATTTATTACTTCCTTTACTTTCATTTTCAGTATGCTCGCGCCCCCATCGCAGGCTTACCGCCCCCCCCCGGGGGCGCGTTTCACAGTTTGAGAAACACTGCCATAAACTGTTTACTTTGAAAGATTTCAGGTCACGCCTAATTTTGCATAGGGGAACAGGGCCTCAAAAAATCTTAAGATATCTGTGGGCCCAGGTCCTCAAACAGCCATAACACGTCTCTGTTCATTGTATTGAATATCCTATTAATTTCCTTTACAATTGCATTACTGATGGTTTTAAGTAAAAGACAAATGAAATAATACTTGCTTGAAGTTTTATATTTTTTACTCTATTTTTATTCATTTTTTTAATTAATTTTAACTATACGGCTACTGAATTATCTCAGAAGATGGCCCTGCGTGTTTTATAAAATTAAATACATTTTGTTTTGTATTAGAAGCACTGTGGGATTTCTTTTCAGTCCAATACATTTCCTGTCCTTAGTTTGTATTTTTATGTATATATATACAAGCTGGTATACCCATTCTTCGCACGGGTGAACTGAAAAATTAAACAACACAGATTGAAGGAAAAGAAGTTTTTAATGAGTTAATATTATGTGAATTGCAAATTAAACAAAAAACCGTTTTGCATATCTCAGCTAAAAAAAAAAGAAAGAAAAAAACTCCTTTGTTAAATTTTAAGTATGTAGATCTAATAGCTCATTAAAAGGATTTTTTTTTATTTATAATTCCTCGTAACACTCTTGAGGGTCGATTTTTCAAAATCCCTCCCTAGCTGATCTCTGCTTAGCAAAACTAACACATTTTTAGAAGTTTTGCGTAATGAACGCTTAAAGTAGTGTAAATAATTTATATCCGAAAGTGTAATACATTAATATTACTTTCTGTAGTATTTATTTTATGTTAAAATTATAATATTCGCAAGCAACGCCGTTTCTTAAATTATAATGACGATTCAATAATAAACATAGCGAAATGTTAACGATAGAGTCAAGTTGGCAAATGCCTAGCTACTTTCAGAACGCGAGCTTTTAAGACCCGCCGTGTAGGGGAAATGCACTTTAAAACTTTATCCAACCGCATTATGATTTACTGCAGTTTTTTTCATACAATATTTTTTTTGGATCACTACATTTACAAATTAAGGGATATACATAAACAAAATACTCCACTTTGGAAAATTTAATCCGTTAGAGCTAATAAATTAATTAAAGATATGCCACTGTAAAATTAATCATATATACCGTTCACTTAAAACAAGTAGTCTAATCATTTTTTCTAAGGTCTTCATTAACATACAAAAACATAAGACATTTAAATTTTGACAAACTATTTTTTCCGCTAAAATACTCATCATGGAACCCGTGCTGCCATATATCTTGGAAGAGTGGATTTTAAAGAAGATTTCTGCTAAGTATTGGTAGAATATTCCTTCTAAGTTAGTGTGGTGTGGTAGTTAGGAGAAGAGGGTGCCAGCTCAGGTGTCGTCCACGTCACTTGACCATGGTTCAAAATTACGTGATCCGTTGCCAAAAGCCCTCGTTTAGCTGAACAGTGCGACGTTAATATTCACTCAATCACTCTGACAGTCCAAAAAATACAGTACAGTAGTTATTGCGTTTTTAAGTATAAAAATAATTATGTCTGCCTATTTAATTAAAATTATAGCGTTATAATTAACTACTAATCACAAACAAATATCGAAAATTGGTCCAAATGATACAGTGGGAAAGAGAAAAATTATTTACTTACTTTAAGTATCAGAACTGATAAAAGCATTTTTTTGAAAAAAAGATCAATTTCTTACCACTTAATGTGAATAATAAAATCATTAAAAAAACATTAAAATAAAGAGAGATTTATAACAACATCTCCCTTCAAAACTTAGTTTTATTCTGAAATAAAAAAATAGGCATGCTGATCAGTGGAATTAATTAGAAGCGAGCACCTTGCGTGGCCAAAACAAAAAAAAAGTTCTTTCACAAACAAAAGGTAGATATATGCTGACGTGGGCTTTTTTTGCAGCGCAATCTAGAATTGCTTGCAGATGGCTGAATTTTTTCCTACTTACCTGACAAATATCGTTATATTTTGGACACTTCATACAATACCTTTATAAATTATAGTCTATGCTGTAAACTATAGATTATGTGCTGTTCTGATGTATAAGCTATATTACTGTAAAGTTTCATTAAAATCCTTTCAGTTGTTTTTGCGTTAAAGACCCACAAACTGTTGCATTTCTAATATACAGTGGTGGTTTAAAATCCTGAACACATTCATTTTTTTGCATATTTTTTTGTATTTGAGCGGCATGGTCAAATAGTCAATAGTAAAAGCTAAGCTACATTTCTTACTTAGACAATCATTATATAAGCATTACAAGATTACAGTACATTGAGATTCATTTCATGCTAACACAATAAGCAGAGGCAAACGCCAACGTTTGATTCTCTGATCGAGCCTCTACAGGTGAAAGAAGTGCACCAGTGTCGGAGGTTCTGCTTGCTAGATAAAATTTAGCAATTAGCGAGACTTGATTAGAAGATTTCATGTCAGTGAATGTGTCTGGTTTGACCTGATACCATATTGTAATAATGCTAAGCGCAGACAAATTACAACTACATAATTAGCGGTGTTATCATCATCATGTCACAAAAAAGATGGAATTGCAATATATAGCATCATCAGTAGCTTAACTGATTGTAATAGAGTTAACATTGACATTTCGGAAATTAATTTGGAAAAGAAAGACGTAAAGGTTGATGATATCTGTCTAATAACGTTAAGTTCAGTGGCATCTTCAAATTCATTCTCGAGTGTGTGTACATTTATCCATGCAAAGCGTTCACATAAATTAAACTCTTCATATTACGATCACTATTAAAATATTCAAAACCCATCGCTGAAATTATACCCGATTACGATCATGATCTTACTACATCAGTTATGATGGTGACTTTAATGTTAATGTCTCACAAGACCGCTCATTGCCTGCCTTTATGTTACGGAAGTTCAATTTGTATTACATCGAAACTTCTCCAATAACGTGGGGTAATGCCCATATTGATTTAACATTTGCCAGAAATCTCGATGTATCCTGAGTGCCTTTTAATCATCTTTTAATATCATAGACCCATAATTAATAAAGTTATATTATAACACAATAGTTATTTGTTTTCTTGATTTGTATCCTGAACCCATTGAAAGGAAATATTTGCCATCATAAACAAAAACAAGAAACATATCAAATCGTCGCGAAAAATAAATTATCTTTCCAATTACAAAATTGCTGCCGAAGTTATCAAATGCGCGAATAAAAGTTTGAGTATCTTTTAAAAAATCATAAAAAATTAAGCGAGAATGTTGTCTTGAACCCGGGGAAAATCAGTAGAAATCAAGCGCTCTGCCGAACACGTCACGAACATCGCTGAAATACAGAGTTAAAAGACCTTTAAAATAAAAGGAAGATCTTTTCAATTTCGCAAAATCTGGTGATAATCATTATTTATAGGCATCTTCTTTTCTTGTGTAACCTTTAATCAAATGTAAAGTGCACAGAGACATTTTGTCGATTAAAAAAACGTTCTCAATTTTAGTTGCAGACATAGGAAGTTCGTCTTTTAGTGTATCAGATTCATTAAAATCTTTGAACATCTTCAACGTTGTGAATTGGGATGAGATACAAGAAAGGAGAGAGAGAATTTCACCTCCTACTCAAGACTCCCACAATAGGTTACATTCATGAACACAATCCGTATTTATAAAAAAGTCTAATAATGGCCCTGCCCGTAATATTTTTTGCTTCGTTTTTCTGTTCAGGATACAAAGGATATGTCATTCGAAAAGTAATCAAATTTAACCAAATACAAACTAATAAAAAAAATCAGTTGCATTAATAATTCGTTAATTTGAGGATTCTTATTCGAAAAATAGGGTTTTTTTTCTACTTCATTTTAATTGGGGGGAAAGAATTACTAAATAGCGAAACTGGTTAAATCGGAGTCCGACTCTATACATATATTTGTAATCACACACACATCTATATATATATAAGACGCATTTGTTGTCTGTTCCCTCATAACTCGACATCCAGACACCCAAATAACGTGAAACTTGGTACACGTACACAAAATTACACCAGAAAGGTTCTTAAATAGGTTTGGCGTTCATAATTCCTTCCAAATTTTTTAAATTTTAATTTTTAAGTGATTTTCCAGTGTTATGACGTCATATGTAGTCACGTTTCTCACTAAGTGGACAATTTATACTTTACATGCATTTTTTCAAGATTATTACATATTTTTACTGTAGCTTTGTTTATCGGTTGGAATATTTATTCAATTTTTCTATTCTTTGATATTTAATTAGGATTATTTTTCGATTAAATAATTTTTTTAAGGATAATTCTTTCAACAACTAAAACTTTGTTTTGTTGTTTTGGCAACATTTGGCATCAGAGAATGAGCAAAACAGACAAATGGCTTAAATACCTTTTGAGGAAGCAGGTGGTCATAAGATAAATTATTTTTGGAACTTATGTACTATCCTGGCTATCGCCAACATTCAAAATAACTTGCCAAGTTGGCAACCCCGATTTTACATGTCATATATATATGTTGAATTTTGAGTCGTGCTTCGTTTCATATATCGCCAATAAGTTGCGGTTATATGTAAGTACCTTATTTTTTCAAATTATGCTTTTGCATTGATAAAGTTAGTTCAGTTCTTTTTATGTCGGTTAATGTTAGTATTGTACTTCATTTTTTCAATTTATTTTTATGCTCGGGATGTATATATACTTTGGATAATTTTTGTAGTACTTGCGTATTATTGCACAATCGCCAACGTTCAAGACAACTCGCCACTTTGGCAATTCCAACTTTGTATGCGTTGAATTAGCAATCATGTGCTTCATTTTGTATAATGTCACCAATAGTTTGCAATAATACATAAGTACCTCTAATTCTGTACATTACTATAACAGACTGGCCGCAACATATACCAATTTGGCGTGATTTCAGAATCATGCCAAAAATGAGTATGTTGAGGAAGCAGGTAGTGGTAAGATAAATTATTTTAGCACCTATGTGCTATCCTAACAATCGCCAACATTCAAAATAACTTGCCAAGTTGGCAACCCTGATTTTACATGTCATATATATATGTTGAATTTTGAGTCATGCTTCGTTTCATATATCGCCAATAAGTTGCGGTTATATGTAAGTACCTTATTTTTTCAAATTATGCTTTTGCATTGATAAAGTTAGTTCAGTTCTTTTTATGTCGGTTAATGTTAGTATTGTACTTCATTTTTCAATTTATTTTTATGCTCGGGATATATATATATATACTTTGGATAATTTTTTAGTACTTGGGTATTTTTGCACAGTCGCCAATGTTCAAAAAACTCGCCACTTTGGCAATTCCAACTTTGTGTGAGTTGAATTAGCAATCATGTGCTTCATTTTGTATAATGTCACCAATAGTTTGCAATAATACATAAGTACCTCTAATTCTGTACATTACTATAACATTAGACTGGCCGCAACATACCAATTTGGCGTGATTTCAGAATCATGCCAAAAATGAGTATGTTGAGGAAGCAGGTAGTGGTAAGATAAATTATTTTGGCACCTATGTGCTATCCTAACAGTCACCAACATTCAAAATAACTTACCAAGTTGGCAACCCTGATTTTGCATGTCATATATATGCTGAATTGCGAGTCATGTGCTTTGTTTCATATAATGTCGCCAAAAGGTTGGGGTTATAAGTAAATACCTTATTTTTTCAAATTATGCTTTTGCATTGATAAAGTTAGTTCAGTTCTTTTTATGTCAGTTAATGTTAGTATTGTACTTCATTTTTCAATTTATTTTTATGCTCGGGATATATATATATATATATACTTTGGATAATTTTTTTAGTACTTGGGTACTTTTGCACAGTCGCCAACGTTCAAAAAACTCGCCACTTTGGCAATCCCAACTTTGTTTGCGTTGAATTGGCAATCATGTGCTTCATTTTGTATAATGTCACCAATAGGTTGCAATAATACGTAAGTACCTTTAATTCTGTGCATTACTATAGCATTAGACTGGCCGCAACATACCAATTTGGCGTGATTTCAAAATCATGCCAAAAATGAGTAGTTAACCAATATGAAATTAATATTATGAGTATTATCTTAGCCTGTTTTATCTTTCCCTCCAGAGTAATCCTTAATTAATTCAATATATAAGTTTTGTTTTTTTTAATATTTTAGTACTTACATTTTTTTTGGTTATTATGTACTACAAATATTTTTTTGCACATTGCGATGTCTTTGGCAAAATTAATCAGTGGTATTTTTCTTAAATATGTTTTTTTATCTGTTTTTCTGTTTTTGACAATTTTTAAAATTTTGTTTGATGTCTGTCTGAAATGCAAATAGCAAAATAAATATTTTACAATATATATATATATATATATATATATATATATATATATATATATATATATATATATATATATATATATTGTGTTTGTATGAAAATGTTTATACTGATTTATTCAAAATATTGAGTCGTTTTTTATTTTTGATATCTTTTTAAGATTTAATTTTATGTTATAACTAGCTATACCCAGCTAAATGTTGCTGTTGCTCAGTCAGCTTTAAAATACTGGTACACCATAAAGTATGTCATGAAGCTTACAAAAGTAATAATACACAAGATTTCAAACAAATCTATATGCATATAAGACGCATTTGTTGTCTGTCTGAATAAACTTTCTCTTTCACACTACATGATTTGGATAAATTTTCAAAATTTGTTTGTGTGGTTAGTAATTAATTATAATGCTATAATTTTAATTGAATAAGCAGATATTGCATTTTTATGTATAAAAATAGTTATAACTACTGTACTGTATTTTTTCAGTGAGTGAATATTAACATTGCACTGTTCAGCTACATGAGGGCTTTTGGCGACGGACCATATAATTTTGAACCATAGTCAAGTGACGTGGACAACACCTGAGCTGGCACCCCCTTCTCCTAACTACCATGCCACACCAATTTAGCAGGAATATTCTTTGAAATCCACTCTTCTCCAAGATATATGATGGCACGGGTTCTATGATGAGTATTTTAACGGGAAGGCAAATAGTTTTGTAGCAGATATTACATTTTCAGCTGCGAGCGTTATCAGCAGATTGCAAAGATTATCATTTTTGTGCCCCAAAAATAGTTAATGTCAAAATTTAAGTGTCTTATGTTTATGGAGACCTTAGAAAACGATTTGACTATTTATTTTAAGTGAATGGTGTATATAATTAATTTTACAGTGGAATATATTTAATTAATTTATTAGCTCTAACCGATTAAATTTCCCTAAGTGGAGTATTTTGTTTATGTATGTCCCTTAATTTTCAATGTAGTGACCTAAAAAAATATTGCATGAAAAAAAAATTTCTGTAGTAGATCATAATGCGGTAGATAAAGCATTAACGTGCATCGCTCTCCTACACGGCGGGTCTTACAAAGCTCTAATAAAGTTTGAGCTATGAAAGTAGCTAGACATTTGCCAACTTGACTCTATTGTCAACATTTCGCTATTTTTTCCATTGAATCGCCATTGTTATTTAGGAAACGGTGTTGCTTGCGAGTATTACAATTTTCACATAAAATAAATTCAACAGAAATTTATATTAATGTATGACACTTTCAGTTATAAATTATTTACAATATTTTAAGGGTCAGAAAACTTTTAACAATGTGTTACTTTTGCTGAGCAGAGATCAGCTTAGGGAGGTATTTTCAAAAATCAACCCTCAAGAGTTTTACGGGGAGTTATAAATATAAAAAAAATCCTTTTTATCAGCTATTAGATCTACAGACTTAAAATTTAACAAAGGTATTTTTTCTTTCTTTTTTTTCTTCAGCTGAGATATGTGAAAAGCTTTTTTGTTTAATTTGCAATTCACTTAAAAATTAACTCATTAAAAACTTCTTTATCCTTCAATCTGTGTTGTTTAACCTTTCAGTTCACCCGTGCGAAGAACGGGTATACCAGCTAGTATATAATAACAGAGCGAGTGTATGTGGATAGATTGTGCATATATATATTTAATATTTTTTACTTGATACACTTCCACAATATTTCTTCGAAATTTTCTAGCGCAAAACAACTAAATAAAAGTAAAAAAAAAGATGCGAAAATAATTGAAGTAACCACAAAATTAAAAATAAAAATTATTGATACTATAAGAATTCCTTTATTTTATCACAACAACTTTTTGCGTTGTTTATATTACTACTACTATCATGTAAAAAAAAAGTTTCCTGTTGCAGGATTCGGGAAAAAACCATTCTTCAGTATTTTCATCAATATCTCGAAAATGTCTGTTTTTTCAACATATTGTTTAAAATTATCTGGGCTTGAGTACCATAACTCTCGTAAAAGGTTCACATAATCAAAGCCTTTAAGCAACAATAAAATTTTATGACAGATAATGATGTGTAATAAGCAAAGAAAATGTTTCTCTGGCAGACGATCCCATACTTTATTGACGGCATCCATAAAAATTCTTTGCTTTCTAACATCTAAGTAAAAGCTTACAACTGTCAGAGGATAACGTTTTAGCACATCTTCACGATGATTAGCATTCATCCTCGAAAGACAAAAGTAGTTTATGCGTAAAATAGATGATTTTTCCATTATATTATCTAAAACAATATAACGTTCCTCCTTTGTTAAATCATCCAAGAGGTGGCTCTGAAGAGATACGTAATTCCAATTATAATATTGGTAGCACCATCTCTTAGATTCAATGATAATTCCTTCTTTGTAGTCTTGAACCCATTGTACAGCATTTTTTTCACACAAGTTTAAGTTCTCGTTTGCTGTTGAATACTTGTGTAGAATTTGCTCCCTCTCAAAGTCCTGTAAATTTTTTAAAAAAGCAAGGATATCCCAACTGGACCAATACTGACAAGCTAACACGAAACGTGCTTGCACATCCAACACTTCTAAATGAATTAATAAATTGGCAGTTTTGACTCGATCCAATTCTCCATCTGCATTAAAGCAAAACTTCAAAGACTCTTCTTGCTTCTTAGGGAAAATTCCTTTGTGATCGAACAGCCAGTTGAAAATTTCTGATTTGATAGGTTTTATAGAGGCAATAATATCCTCTTGCAAGGTGAATGGAATACACAAAGCTGATATTCTTTCCTTTAGGTCTTCATTCCCTGTTTCTTATTTGAAACAAATTATTATTTGTCTGGTATCTAAATCATTCATAAATTGAGCTGCCAGTTTCAGTAGAACAAATTCTTTAAGTGTCAACATGGTGCTGTTTTACCATGTGATAATCTCAAAAAAGTAATTAAATGCCAACAATTAATTTTCTTTCTAAAAATTACCGAATGTCAATTTTAAAATGACGTTTCAAAACGCATTTGTAATTATGAATTTGCACAACGCTTGAAAAATGTTGATCTCTCTGAAAAAAAATGTTCTTTTGAGAAAATTTAATTGAAAAATATGAAAACTTGTCTCTTAATTTTTACTATTGAAGTTCAAAATAGAATTAGAAATGAAAGAAAGAAAAAAAATTAATATACGGGGTATAAAAATGTTAAATTTGTGACTCAATAACACATGGATATTTGTTTTAAAAATATTTTGATTTTTAAAAGCGATACCCTTCACTAATATCATTTTTGTTGCTGTTGATTGTGCTCTGGTAAAGGCAGGATGATACCGAAACTTTTCTGCATACTTAAAACTAACTGTACTAAATCTAATTTTTGTACTTCGTGTCATTCATCGACATCATTTAGTAGCAAAAATTGTTAGTGAACACTATGGCGTGGATCAATAGATTATATCGTGAGAGCAGTTAATAAAATCCAAATCATACACAAATGTTTTCATTGAGAGATTATTTGTTCAACTGGTTTCGAAAAGAACGAAGATTAGTGGCACACGCAAGGGGGGGGTCCTAATCTCCAAGCACTTAATTCCCCCCATTGATTATAATTCTAATTACATAGTAGGTAAAATTTAATTATTTGTTATTAATGATTACTTTTATTAATTAATGCTAAATATTTATTCAATAATTAGTTTTTTACTGTATTTTGTTCCCGAAAATCGACAAAATCAAAAGGAGCATGATACAAGAATGGTGAACTTTCGAACCCGGACCCCCCCCTTTAAAAATTCCTGTGTGCGCCACTGGTGAAGACTATAAACACTTACTACTTTACACAGAAATAGATAAGTTATCTAAAAGTGTATCTATAGTTTTATTATTTCGAACATTTATAAATCCCCGTGCACCATAAAGTATCACAAGTAGGCTTACAGAAGTAAGCATGAATCATACATTACAAAGGAAAGAAGTAAATTTACGGCTAACAGCGCCTACGGCACCGCAGTCAGCTTCACTAACCACTATACTGGAAGGCGGTAGAAAAGAGCATGTTTAAATCAACTCTTTATACGCTCTTTGATGCAGTGTTGGCTTTTCCGGAAGGCAATTACACTTACTTGAGACAGAATTTAATTGACTCGAAAAAGACATAGCCGACATGATTCATTTCTTTGCCAATTTTAAAGAAACTAATGTGAAACTGCATGGTGTGCCAATTTAAGGCTGTTTTCGGCTAATGTTAATGAATATGGACCAAATTTGGAATACTTTTTTAGATATAAAATAGCTCAAACATTAATATTATATTCTGGCTTCACTAATACGTAGAAATTCATTTATTTTATCAAACTACTCATTTTTGTCCGAGATGACGCATTTTTTCTTTAATAAAATGTGTTTCGCACTTTTTTCTCCTATACCGTAATGATAAATTAGGTTTCATTTACATGTTAAAAGGAAAACTAATTATTTATAAAATAAGTTGAAATTTAAAAAGCACTATATTATAAATGAATGCATGAGTTACGATGTCTTAAACTTTTATAAAAATTGAAGCAATTTTTCTGTCCGAAAATGTGCTCCGCGTCAAATTGACGCTCTCGTACGTATGGCGAAAACAGCCTTAAATTTAATCAAAACTAGTAAGACGTCTTCAGGTATGGGCCAACTGGGTCAGGGCTTCACCCTGGGTTAGGCACCCTACCCACCTCGGCTTAAATAATATCACGATTCGGATATTTTTAATGGTCAAATATTAATTCCGTATGTATTGTCCGAAAAAATGTGTGAACTTAAAACTGCGTGTCATCTGGCCAAAGCGGTAACACTATACTATTATATAATGACATTTATTCATGTGCAGGCTTTGGTCCAATAACATAAACAATCATTCAGTTTATTTAACTGAAATGCAGTCTTCGATACAGTTGGTTTCTGCCAAGGTTTTTAGATCGTAAGTCCTAAACATATGATTGTTTTAAATTACTGTTTGAGCGATTATTTGACAATGCATGCTGTAAACTGTTTACTTTGAAAGATTTCAGGCACTCAAACTCACTTCTATTCTGACACACGCTCTTTTAAAGGGTCTCCATAGGCTGCCCCCTGATTGGACTGCGCATTCTCGGGCTAAAGCTATTATATAGTCGCTCCTTTTGGGCGAAACTCTGACGACTAATGTAAAAAAGACAGTCGGAGTTTTAGACGACATACAGAAGCTTCGTTTAATTAGCGAAATTCAATGTTCAGCTCTAAAGGCCTCGCGGAGAAGTCGATTAGACTTCAAAATAGAGAGTTTAAAGATTACATTGAAGAATTAAAACGTTTAAACCAAAATAAGTTCCCCACTGCACCCTCTCCTTCGAAAGAGAAGAGAGGTACGCAAAAGCGCTCCACGACTTCTGTTCCAGGCACGTCAGGGAAAAAACAACGCGCGCGTAAGCGATCCGGCAACACAACATCCCCTCCTACCGCCATTGTAGAGGAAATCCATCTCGGCGATGGAGGACGATAGCTCGGATGACGAGAGCAGCTCGGAAGCCACTACCACGAAGGTAACCGGCCCGATCGACGCACAGAGCGCGCGGGTAGTTATTGCCAATGGCATCGGCGACCTCACCGACACGGAGGGCGATGATTTTACTGTCGTCGCTCGCAAAAAGAAAGTCGCTTCCATCGTTATCGATGCAAGCCAAAACACCACCGGGCTGCTCAGTACATTGAGTGAGCACTTCTCTCGAGGGGCGTTTTGAGAACGGGAAGCTTTGGGTATTTCCCAAAACAATTCTTGAGCATCGAAAGCTCCAATCATATTTAGCAATAAAAAAGATGAGGTCCCATACTTTCGAGATGGCGGACAACAAACAGCTTAAAGCTGTCAGTAGAGGACTACCAACTGACTATGATCAGAAGGAAATAGCCTCAGAACTCAAGGGCTTTGGGTTCGAACGCAGCCACATTTCTATTCTACGTAATAGAAAAAACAATACAAGCATGCCACTCTTTTTGGTAGTTCTCAAGAGAAACGAGGAAAATAAGCAAATTTTCCAAATCACGAATATTGGGTTTTTCCGTGTCGTGATAGAACCTTTAAAGGGCTCCTCGATGCCTCCTCAGTGTTACCGCTGCCAGGAGTTTTATCACCACTCCCGACTCTGTATTAGAACACCCAAATGCTTGAAATGTAGTGGTAGCCATCTCACCGCAGATTGCAAAAAATCCACTAAATCCCCAGCTAAATGTGCAAACTGCGGCGGACTTCATCCAGCCAATTTTTCAGGATGCCCCAGCAACCCCATTAACAGGAAACAACACAAAAATAAACCAAATAAAACCTTCTGGACGGAGAAGGCCAAGGAGCGCACGCAAAAGTCCACACCACGCCAACAGAAGCCGCCTTATGCTTCGGTAACGGCTCAGAGCACCTCGACAAACAACACATTTGATGCCAATGCGATCATGCAACAAATGGGTCAAATGATGACACAGTGGGGAACTATGATCGTTTTCCTACAGCAAAACCAAAAAAATTAATGTTCAGCGCGTTTATTAGTAACACTCTTAGAGTTTACAGTTGGAATAAAAATGGTGTTAAAAAGAATTTAGAAGAACTCAAAGAAAGCATCATTTTTCATAACCCCGACTTAATCGGGATCCAAGAAACACATCTTCGTCCTCCGGACCGAATTAGCATTCCAAATTACACTTGTCACATAAGTGATAGGCTCACACACAGAGGCGGGGGCACTGCCATTTTTGTGAAAAATTCCATCAAGCACTTAGCCATCCTTAGTACTTCAAACACGTTAGAAAATACAACGGTCATAATTCAATTAGGAAACAACACCAAAGTCACTATGGCGTGTATCTATAAACATTACTGTTACGGAACTCGATACTATTCTCGCCCATAATAGAACCTTTCTCTTTGGAGATTTCAATGCAAAACACTCGAGTTGGAACCCAGGGAGAAGCAATGCCACTGGTAATATTCTTAGCAATTCGGCGGTCAGCTCTGCTATTGATATTATCGCACCAGACACTCCAACACATTTCAATCACAATGCTCTAAGCATTGTTATTGACATCGGCTTTGCAGCTAATTTCTCACACTCTAACGTTTTTACTGTAAATGAACTTAACAGTGACCACAATCCAGTTATTTTCGATTTCGTAACTAATTGTCAATTACCACCTTTACTTTAAACACTTAAAACTACTAACTGGATTAAATTTCAAGAAATTCTCCACTACAACATGCCAGGAAATCCTACGGTAGATAATTTGGATCAGGCCGTTCAAATTTTCAGCAATATTGTCTCGGATGCTATTAATACTTCCACTTCCACTAGAATATCTAACACTTCACACCTCCGCCTTCCTATTAACATTAGAGACCTCATTAAGACTAAAAATAGATTCCGTAAACTTTGGAACAACACGAGATACCCCCTTTATAAAAGGGAGGTGAATGCTCTCATTATACAGATTAGGATCGAAATCAACGAACATAAAAACAGGAGCTGGAAAAATCTTCTTTCCTCGTTAAATGTTGAGGACAATTATCTGTATAACTTACATATAAGAATTACAAAAAAGCATACATTCATACCACCTCTCCATGGTCCGAGTGGTATGGCTTTACTCTGATTTCGAAAAAGCGGAGAGAGAGAGCTTTTAAAGACACTCTTGAAGTCACTTTTCAAGAAAATGCTGAACCTTATAGTGACGACAAAATTGAAGAAGTCGAAAGCTTAGTGAATCACTATTTCGACAACTTCAACACTCATATCCCTCCCCTCACTTCGCCCTTAGAAGTACGAGGCAACATTAAAAAATTACCAAATAGGAAGTCACCCGGCCAAGATCAGATTCCAAATATTGCTTTAAAATACCTTCCTATCAATGCTATTACACACTTAACTAAAATTTACAACAGGTGCCTCACACACACACACACATTAACTGCCACTTTCCTACACAGTGGAAAATAGCAAATGTAGTCATGTTGCCAAAGCCAAACCAAGATCATAAATTTAGTCAAAATTATAGGCCAATTTCTTTATTAAATACCACTGCTAAGATTTTCGAAAGAATTATTTTAAACAGGATCAAAACTCACTGCAGAGCCAGATTGCATTCCCCCGGAACAATGCGGGTTCCGGGAGGGCCATTCTACGCTACACCAATTGATTTGTGTCACTAATATTATAAATGAAGGCTTCGCTAGCAAACTATGCACTGTTGATGTCTTTTTGGATGTCAAAAGGGCCTTCGACAAGATGTGGCATGATGGCCTCACTTACAAAATGATAAAACTCAAATTCCCTGCATATTTAATTAAAATTATTTACAATTATTTACACAACAGAACCTTCCGGGTTCGTGTAAATAACACATTCTCCGAAACGGGTTTTTGTCAAAGTGGAACCCCGCAGGGTTCCGTTCTATCCCCGTATCTTTACCACATCACCCCACCGTCAGTATTTGTCTATTCGCAAATGACCCTGCGGCACTCAGATTTTTGTTAAGTGTACGAAGACTTTTGCGGCGTAATTTTTTAGTAGCTTTTTGATAATTAATTTTTTTAAAAAATAGTTATACTGTTTTTAAAAAAATAATTATATAATTCCATTACTAATAAAATGCAGATATCATACAAAAATTACAATTACAATACATTAATTTTTATTAGTCGAAAACATTAAATTTTATAAGAAATTGCAAGTATATGAACACTTTTGTGGCCCACTGTATATACAGCCGTAGTTAGAAGCACTGGCGTAGCTAGCTCTAAGGGGGCCTTGTATCAAAATCCCTTATGGGCCCTTTTTTAGATATGGGAGTCCTATTAGCAGGACTGTAGTTACTCACGTTGGGGCCCATGTAGCTTATTGGCCAAGTATCACTGATACGGCGGTAGCTACGCCCCTGGTTAGAAGGAACAAGTTACTATATTTAAATGTATATATAATAAACAAGGTTTTTAAAATTGAAATTCACCTCTTAGTAAATTAATAATACTAATGTAAGAATTGATAGTCGACCTAATCATGACTGGAATAATTTATCAATAAGTAAAAACATAGATGTTTATAAATAAATAATATAGATAAAGGCAATAAAATAATAAAGGAATAAGTAACCTAACAATGCCAAAACTAAGTCAACTAATCAATAATTAAGTAATTTATCAATAATAAAAAAGAAATATTAATAAATAATATGGAATAAGAAATAAGGTAATAATAAATGAATTGAAATATAACCTATAATAATGTAAGAATATTCAACTTAATAACAAAAAATAAATTTTAATAAATATAATTAATAAATAATATTAAATAAATGATTAATAAATAATATCCCAAATATAATATTAAAAATATAAATATTATATTAATAAATAAATAATATTTATTAATATTAAAATAAATATAGGAAATATAGGGCAGTGAATTTTGTACTGAAATATCTATGTCTAAATAGGTGAAAATCAAAAAGAAAAAGAATAATGTTAGAGAGAATCCAATAGAAACTAAAATTCTTCTACGAAAGTTTTATTTTAAACAACTGCTGCTTTGATTGGAAAATCCACCATAAAACGAAAGACCACGGAACCCGACCGGAAAACAGGGGATTCAGGGTAGCCAGATCACGTGATTTCTTTTTAGAGTGGACAATCTTGTCGGAACAAGTTTTTCGAATACAGGCAAAAAATGTCGAATGAGCGTGACGCTCATTCGAGTTCACTCTCCAGCAAATCGTGCCAATGGAAAATATCACTTAAAACTGAGTCATGAGTCAATAATTTCAAGTCTTAAAACATTTAAAATTATGTGTTCAAATTAATTTCGTATGATTTACTATCAGATATGATGTATTAAGTAAAATGCTTCAAATTCCTAAATTCACGGAATGCATTGAAGACTTAGTTAATCTTAAAAATTTTATTGATTAACAATATCTCAAAGATCCGACGATAGTTTAAAATTATTTGTCGATTCAGAAGTAACAATTGCCAAATACTTATAAATTGATCCCGAGTTTCTCATCTCGAAGCTCAGGAAGAGCTCTACTTCTTTGATTACGAAGGCAGCGATGAACCAGTTTCAAATTTCTTTTAACCATTCAAGATTACTTTCTATTTTGCACTTCTTGATAAAGAGATCTCTTCAGTAAATGAAAGATTTTATTATTTGAATGCTATTCAAAATTCTGCTTTCTGTCTGAGTTTCACAACATTACTGTTAAAGATAGTGTAGGTTTTCCACTCTTCTTTCAAAAAACTTCATTCAAAGATGTTTATAAGGTAAAAACAGCCAAATGTGTGTGTGTGTGCGTCAGATAATAGAAATTACAGTCAAAATTAGTCTCATTTCTTTATTTCTAAATTTTGCTATAGCAATAAGAATTCTTTAACTTTACTTGTTTCTGCAGCTTCGTGTGAAATAAGTTTCAATGAATTAAAAATTAGTTGATAAACGATATTACACAAGAAAGGCTTTCAGATTTGGCCATCATCTCTATGAAATTCAAAATCTCTGAAAAAGAGTTGATTCCCCTGAAACTATTGATAATTTTGCTGTTTAGAAAGCCCGAAAAGTTATTTTATAGTTAAAAATTATGTTGCCTTTTTAGAAGGACTAATTTCTGTTTATTTACATGATTTATATTATTTCACGATATTTATGCTTAATTTCTTTTTTATTAGTTATTTTTTCTGTGTAAATACTATTGTTTTACGTTTCCAATTGTGAAAAGTCCATTTTTATTTCAAAAGTAGTATTTTTGTTTGTGGAAAGTATTTCGGCGCTATTATAACTTGTTAGGTGGCCAAAAATTAAGTTTCGCACTTCAAATTTTATTTCATCTTTATTTTTTTACTTGTTACTCTTATACAATTAAATGAGTTTATAATATCTGCACTAATTATTAGTTAAAACATGAACAATTCTCCAGAGGGGTGGCACAATATATGTTTGCACTTCGGGCGGCTGATAGTCTAGGAACGGCAATGGCTAAAAGTTTTGATTCTTAAAACCTATCTGAACAAAACTAAAATTAGATGGAACGCGGGCGACGGCGCGACAGCGCCTTTTCCCAGAAGGGTGGGAGAAAAAGTAAAACCATATGACTGAATGCGGATCTAATCAAGAGATCTCCCCGACAGAGAACGGGGAGGGAGGACGTACCCCGAAACTCGGAACGCTCTATCGAAGCAGAGCGCCGGCGGGGGGAGGGGAAGAAGGCAGGAAGGAACACGGGACGGCCGAAGGCTGTGACTCAAAGGCGATGATTTATCACCCAAGAACCCAAAATAAAATGACGCAGTGCAGTGCAGCTAATAGATGTTGTTGAGAGTGTGAAAAGAGTGTTTAATTGTTGAATTATGGAGGGCGAAGCGGGTTTCTCCACTTCGTCGAAAGTATGAATATTTAATTTTAGGATGAGGATACGTAAATAATGTTTGTGCTTTGATAATTGGATTGTCATGAGATTCAATAGATTTAAATACATTTCTAGATAGTTTAGTGATGTAATTAGAAATCGGCTCCATTTGTAGGTCGTTGTGAATCACGTCATTTCGGACGTACCAAGGTGCGTTCGTCATGACGCGTAGTATTTTGTTTTGCATTACTTGAATTTTTTCATGTGGGTGGCGGCTGCGGCTCCCCAAACGGGTGAACCATAAGTGATAACTGGGCGCAGAATCTGCTTGTAGAGAATGACTTTATTTTCTAGGGATAGAGGAGACCTCCTCCCGACAAGGGAGATGGCTAGAGAAATTCTACCCCAGAATTTCTCAGATAGATAGTCGATGTGCTTTTTGAACGTTAAGCGGCTATCAATGTGTAGACCCAGATATTTCACCACCGGAACCCACTGTATGTTGTCATCAAAAAGTGTAAGTTGGATAGGCGGGTCGGTAGCCCCCCATTTCCTGAAAACAACTGCTTGTGATTTATCTACATTAATTGCAATTCTCCAATGTGTAAGCCACGTTTCAAGTTTATCTAAAAAGTGTTGAATAGTTTTAATAGTGTATTTCAGCTGAACATCTTGCGAGAGAACTGCGGAATCATCCGCAAACAGGCAAGTACTGACGGTGGAGTGCTGTGGAAAGTCATGTGTGTAGATGTTGTACAAGTACGGTGAGAGAACAGATCCCTGAGGGACCCCAGAGAGGCAAGATCCCGTGTTTGAATATGAATTATTTACACGAACTCTAAAAGTTCTATTGCGTAAGAAATTATGAATAATTTTAATTAAATAATCAAGGAACTGTAATTTAATTAATTTGTACGTGAGGCCATCGTGCCACATTTTGTCAAATGCCCTTTTAACGTCTAAAAAGACACCTACAGTATACAATTTGTGGGCAAAACCCTCGTTGATAATATTTGTTACACGTATCAGTTGGTGTAGCGTTGAATGGCCCTCCCGGAAGCCGCATTACTCCGGGGGAATACAATCTATGGCTTTGCAGTGAGATTTGATTCTAGTTAAAATAATTCTTTCGAATATCTTAGCAGTGGCGTTAATTAAGCTAATTGGTCTGTAGCCTTGTGGATATGTTCTATCTTGATTTGGCTTGGCCAGCATTATGACGTTCGCTTGCTTCCATAGTGTAGGAAAGTGATTTTTAATGAGGCATTGATTGTACAACTTAGTTAAATGAGTAAGCGCATTTTGCGTAAAATATTTAAATGCTATGTTTGGAATTTGATCGGGGCCTGCAGCTTTTCTGTTCTGCAATTTTTTAATAATGCCTCTGACCTCGGAGGGGGAAGTGAGAGGGGGCGTGCATGTTGCGAAGTTGTCGAAATAGTCATCGATTAAACTTTCAACTTCTTCAATCTTGTCGTCACAGTAGGGTTCTTCATTTTCCTGAAATGTGACTTCAAGTGTATCTTCAAGTATCTCCGCCTTTTCGAAATTTGAATAGGCCATTCCACCCGGATCATGAAGAGGTAGAAGGGGGATATGCCTTTTAGAAAATTTCCTATGTAAATTATACAAAGAATTGTCCTCAGGATTTAAAGTTAATAGAAAATCTTTCCAGGTCCTGTTTTTATGTTCTTGGATTTCTCTCCTGATCTGTCTAATGAGAGCATTAACTTCGCGTTTGTATGGCGGGTATCTGGTCTCATTCCAGTTTACGAAATCTATTTTTAGCTCGGATAAGCTCTCTGATGTTTTCAGGGAGGCGGAGGTGTGGAGTGGTAATTAATCTGGTGGAAGTGGAAGCCGAAATAGCATTCGAAATATTGCTGGTAAAATTTTGAACGGCTAGATCCAAATCATCTATCCGGGATTTCCGGGAATGGTGTGATAAATTATTTCTTGAAATTTAATCCAGTTGGTAGTTTTTAAGTTCTAAGGATTGGTGGAAGTACATTATTAGTGACGAAATCAAAAATAACTGGATTGTGATCACTGCTAAGTGTATTTATAGTAAAAATTTCAGTGTGAGATAAATTAACTGCAAAGCCTATGTCAAGGGTAGCGTTGGAGTGTCGACTGTTGAAGTGTGTAGGAATATCGGGGGCAAGAATATCCAGTGCCGACCCAACGGCCCAATTGCACAGAATATTACCATTTGTGTTTGTCCTGCCTGGGTTCCAGCTGGGATGTCGAGCATTAAAATCGCCGAAGAGAAAGGCTTTGTTGCTATGGATGAGAATTGCGTCGAGTTCCGTAGTATTAATGGAGCCGTGTGGAGGTCTATAAATACACGCCACAGTAATCTTACTGTTGTTTCCTAACTGAAGTATGACTGATGAATTTTCAAAGGTGTTTGAAACATTTAGGATGGCGTGGGGGTGTCTAATAGAATTCTTGACGAAGAGGGCCGTTCCGCCCCCTCTATGTGTTGTGCGGTCACTTCTGTGACAAGTGTAATTTGGAATGCTAACTCTGTCCGCAGGACGAAGATGAGTTTCTTGTATCCCGATTACGTCGGGGTTATAATCAATAATGCAATCTTTTAATTCCTCTAAATTAGTTTTTAATCCATTAGCATTCCAGCTAAAAAACCTGAGAGAGTGATCCCTATTACTACAGTTGAATTCTAATTTTAAAGTTTAGTTTGTAATAAGGACAGCATTTGTCCCCACTGCGACATCATCTGGGCCATCTGGGTCATGACTTCTTTGGCATCCAGAGAGTTGTTGTTCGTGCCTCTTTTAACTACTTCCGCAAAGGAAGGTGTTGTTGGCTGTTTTTTATTATCCTTGCGCGCAGCCGCTCGCTCTTGCCAGACGTTCTTCGTCGATTTTGACTTGTTTGTTTTTGTGTTGATGGGATTCCTGGGGCATCCCGAGAAGTTTGCAGGGTGCGGGCCGCTGCAGTTGGCACACTTAGCCGGGGCCTTGGCTGACTTGGTGCAATCAGAGGTGAGATGGCCTCCTGAGCATTTCAGACACTTCGGTGCTCTGGCGCAGAACCGAGAGTGATGAAAAAATTCCTAGCAGCGATAACACTGCGGGGGCATGGTGGATTTATTAAGAGGCTCGACGGCAACTCTAAAAAATCCAATTGTCTTAATGTTGAATATTCCCCTGCTTTCAGGGGGTTTGGGGAGGGTTACCAGAAACAGTGGCATATTTGTGTTAATTTTCCTGTTTCTCAACAGGGAAATATGATTGGGTTGGAAACCAAATGAATGTAACTCTGACATGAGTTCTTCCTGGTTAAAATCTGTGGGTAACCCTCTCAAGACTACCTTCAGCTGCTTGTTGTGGGCCATCTCAAATGTGTGAGACCGCAATTTCTTGTCCGAGATAAATTTCTGTATTAACCTGTGCTCTTCAGCAGAAGCCGGGAAAACTCGGAGTTTCCCGTTCTCAAAACGCCCCTCGAGTGGTGTGTCGCAGAGAACTTCCCTAACTGGTCAAGGAGCTCGGTGGCATTACTCTGTGACTCAATCACTATGGCCCCGTTTACATGGACGAAAAATGCCGGCAAAATCCCGCTTTGTACCCGTTTACACGGCGACCCGGCAAATGGGTCGAAATGCAGGGCATTTTTCATACCCTCTTTCGACTAGGAACTTTCGGGGTAAAAGGAGAGTGTTTTCTAATTCTCCCATGATGCATTGCGCCAGAGATTCGTTTATTCAAGATGGCTGCTGTTTTGGATTGCTCGCGTTAGACAACAGAATAAATAATAACCCTCATAAACATCTGGGGAGACCAAAACGAATTGGATACAACTGTCCGGGATTCGAAGTTTACACAAGTGCCCATTTTCAATAAAAATTATATTCCATTCAGGTACAGGGAGAGAGAGAGAGGATGTACATAAATTTATATTTAGTATGTTCTGAATGTATGTTTCAATATTTTAATAAGATGATACATATATTTTAATACAGTTTTTGAGATTGATTTAAAAATATTACAATATAATTCTTTTGAATGTACACAAAAAATTGCATTTTTTTGTTATTTTTCTTGATTTATCTAATTGAGTATTTCCATATAAGAAGTAAAAAATTAGTAATATCTTGTAACTAAATAACTCCATAAAGGTGTATTGAATTTTTTTACTGTGAAAGTTGATATAACCAATAGAATGTGTGTGATCAGTTTTTTATATTAACATCCCCTTAAATTCATGTGGATAAGAACTTAAAAGAAAATTTCTTTTTTAAAATCTTCAGTTATGATCCACTTTCACTTAACCATTTAATTTTTTTGTTATTAAAGCAAACCATGATTTACTCTACCAAAAGAGATTTCTTTATACACATATACATACAAAATTATTTTATAAAAGTAGGCTAAGTACTACTTTTTTCTCCTCGAAGGATTAAATAATCCCACAATTATAAAAAAACATACTATGAACAAGTTCTTATGAAAACATTGCACATCGAAGAAAATACACTTTTTTTACAAACAAAAATAGTAATTTAGCTTTTTAATTAAAGTTGGTTAATATGAAAGTTTTTGTTTAACAACTAGGAATTCTGAGATGGGAATAAAATTGCTTTTAACATCATTGAAATGTTTTGGGTATCTGAAATAATCTTATAAAAAACTAACATTTGATATGCTTTATACAGACTTCCTTTGTAATTATTACCCTTCAGAAGGTTTGAATTTTTCATAAAAATGTCTGTCTCCAACATTCTGAAATAAATTAATTGGATGTTTTTGAATAAATTAAGAAACATGTTTAAAGAAATAGGCTTTTTAATAAAATTATAAAAATTAAATTGTTTTCGTGAAAATTTCTCGTATACAGTTTTATTTAATAATCATACTCATTTTAATATACATCATTTATCGACACTTAATTTTAACATTACATGAATGCACTATAAGTAAATAAAGCATTCCATGATCTCTCTCTCTCTCTCTCTCTGCTATATAAATCAGACTCTCTGAAAGAGTAACATTAAACTATAAGGACAAATCGAGGATCTATCTGCCAATATTCAACATGCATAATATCTTTTACAATTATTATATATCTCAATTTTTATCTTATTGATGATAACATCTAATAAAATTCTCTGAAAATCTTATGAATGGCTTTTTTGCAATTTATTTACAACAAAAAGTATTAATTTTTAAAAATATTTAGAAAAGAGTATTAAATGTCATTAACCCAAACAAATAAAATGAAACAAAAAAAATTAAAGAACATTATTTCCTCAATCAAAGATTTCATAGTTCAAAAAGGTCAAATTATGTTGAATTTCTAAAATGTTCACTTTAGGTTTATGGCATAAAAACTTAAATTTTTAAACACCTAGTGATTAGGCAATTAATAGTAAACAAAAAATTATAAAAACATTTTTTTCTTCAAAGTTTCTGCAAATTTTATTTACTCTAATTTCAATACTATCAAAACTATTTTAATCAAATTAATGCTTTTTTTTTTCATTTTTGGATACAATAAATTTACAAAAGTAAGATTTGAAATGGTCTTCCCTTGTTTTCAAAGAAATTAATGGCAAAAACTAGTCTTTTAGTCAGCCAACTGTGTGAAATATACCAGAAACTAGAAAGCAAAAACCTATAACATTTGTATATAGGTAAGCTACACATAGTATTTTTGAGAAATTGTATATGGTATGGGTCTAGATTAAATGAAATATCACAAGAGAATTTTGAAATTTCAGATCTTACAAACTGGCAGAATTATAAAATCCACTTCTATACAGTCAACTTTCAGAATTTACATAGAACAAATTAGAATACTGAAATCATGCAACTTATAGAAAGAAGTTGAATAAAAGAAACAAATACATGACATGTTATTTCGTTATCACTGATATGCAACTGAAGTATCATTTTATATATTACATTAATACTTTAAAAAATGGAAGATGAAACGACATCAGAAAAAAAATTCTGAATTCTCAATCTGAAATTTAATGTTTGAAAATTAATAACAATCATTATTAATTCGATAAGTTACCAAAGTTTATCATTAATAAATTAATCACAATGTGTACTAATTGTAAGCAAGATTCTTTTACCAGGGCATTCTAAATTTGATGAAACTTCTCAGTTTCCCAAATTACACATGAGCAAAATATTAAATTACTTCAAAGTTTCTCTAAGAAATGCTAAATCAGTACTAGTACCATTCCACAAATTTTGGAACATGCATTAAACAGCTGACTAATTTCGCCAAGCAAAAGACATAACAAATTTTAAAAAAAACAATTACATCACTATTATTGTTACTGTGTGCAAACGTGATCAGGGACAGTTTCTACTATTGGCTGTATATCGCAGCATTTGGCGGTTTTTTTATTTTAAGAAATTTGTCCATATATATATACAATACAAACACCCCAAATTTGTCCCGTAAGCATATGTTACACAAAAATATCAGTGATTTTGGATGATGAAACACTTATTTTTGAAAACATTTCTTTGAAATTACCTTTTTTTAATGAATTCTTCATGAATATAGATTATTGTAAACAACAATGTCAAGTTATTCATTTAAGGTAAATAGAGAGTTGAAAAAGGTTGTTTTAAAATTCTGAATATTTCCATTGCTTTCAGAAAGTAAACATCCTACAGAAAATGTCTATGTAAAGTCGTATTTGGTTTCATGATCCTAATTTCCCATAAATATCATAGAACTGATTTAAGTACACTTCTTGGGTCAATATTTGTAACTAACTCAATGCGACAAATTTATTTAGGTCTTAAATTTATTAGCAGGATAATATCAATATATATTAGCATTTAGACTTTAATACTTATGTAAAAAAATCCAGAGTATTCTTATGCTTAATACATTTCAGCTGGGGTTGCAGATTTTTTTAACACACAATGTTGATATTTCAATAACAAGTGTAAAGTCTTTATATGAAATTTATCAAAATTATTGAGAATTTTACATTTTAATTGTGCAAGTACCAATAAATGCATATTTGTTATCCATAGTAAAAAAAAAAGGTACATCTGTGTGAGAAAATTTGTATCAGTCAAATTCTGGAAAACAAATATGTTAAGAAATCCTCACATAATAAATAGATACCACACAAATATTTAATAATAATTTTTAACTAAAAGAATTATGGATTTAACAATGACTTTTATTTTGATCATGTACAAGAGAACAGGAATTTAATATTCAATGTATGCACACAATTTTATATTCGATAATACACACATTTTAATGCCTTAATTTTTTACCACACTCTGAATGTAATTCTCGATAAATTATATCTTTTTACTAAAATAGTACTGTGAATACAGACTTTCAAAATGTTACATGATTTTTTTATATATAATTTTACAAATGGTAATTTTCATTTCTAATGTTTGAAAGTGGAATAAATTATATATATATATATACTTGTTTTAATATGACAGGTATGATAACATATCAGATTTTTGTGTTCTTACTTTAGATAATTAAATACAGAAATATCTCTTTTAACTACTCTAAAGATGTGTAAAACAAATAAAAAAATTTAAGCTAACCTAATATATTTTATCTTTTTATGTATGTTCTCTATATAATTTAATTTAAAATAAATTGGTGGCGATGGTTTCTAAATGGTTGGTATTGAAAACAAATGTCGTTCTTATCCATTTTTACTAAACACTCAATTTTTACCGGGATATTAAAGAGATTTTTTCCGACAGTCGACTTCTTTTACTATAATTGAGCAACCACGTATAGTCAAATACGAAATTTTATTGGGTATAGTTTAAATGTGCAAGAGCATAGAAATGTTTGGCGGTAAAAAACGAAAACATAATCACATGTCCTCTTCATGATAATCGCGCTAAAAATTCTAGTTGTTTCCATGGTTACATTTTATAATCACGTGAATCTATCAACCAATCACCAGATTCTTATGAAAACGCACCCGATTCTCATGTAAACGGGTCGAAAAAATACCGGTATAATCCCGGCTTTCATCCGCATTTCGGAATTGCCGGTATTATGCCGGGTTCCAACAAACGGGGCCTATAGGCGCAATGCGTCTTCCGTTTCGGCCTACAATAGTAAAGCCGTCATCTTTTCTCGCTGGTTCCGGGAGCGCTAGCGCTCTCAACGGCTTTCGCCGCCGGGCTGCCTGGCGCAATTACCGGCTTGACTGGTTTTTTAGAAACCTCATCCGAGCTCTCTTCGGCTGAAGTTTCCCCTTCCTCCATATAGAAGACTCAGCGTCTTCGATATGACGAGGGGAGGTGGATGTGGGTGGGAGCTTTCGCTCCGACTTCGCCTGCTTCTTCGACGGCGTCTGCTTGCTAGGCGATGCGGGCTGGTGCTTGGCTGATTTCCGCTTCGGCGGCGAAGTGGGTGAAGCCGCAGTGGGGACGCGATTAAGTCGCTCGATGTCCTAATGTAATCTTTAAACTCCTTGTTTGGAGTCTAATAGATTTTCTAGAACATTTCAGTGCTGTCCACTGAATAGAATTTACAAGCCTAAGTCTCTCAGGCGTGTTTGGCAAATCGGGGTCGTCAAGGGTGACCAAAATCTCTTCTAGCACGTCACATAAATCCTCTGATTCTATGCACGTGGTACATTTATCTAAGTGTTCATTAGCTGCAATAGCG
>BMAU01007530.1:0-30136 GCA_019973935.1 Trichonephila clavipes | reverse complement strand
GCACTCATTGAGGTATACATGATCATTCTAGCAGTTAAAAGATTCTTCAAAATTTTCTCCTCATCTGTGGCGTTTATAAATGTGCGTCTCTTATAGATCTTTTCATATAAAGTACCCTGAGGTTTCATTACTTTGCAAGGAAATGACCATGACCAGCTTTGTTTGATAAACCTCTACAGTCTTCCTTTACTATGTGATGCATTGTTCTCTTTGACACATTCATATGTTAAGCAAGGTAAGTATTCTTTCAACAAGGATTTTAACAAATGTCCTTCTTGACAGCTTTGATGAGAGCTAGTGTTCTCATTGAGCATGGACAGCCGCTTCTAGTAGTCTTAATATTGTTGGTCTCAGAAAATCCCTTAATAGTTTGATAAATGAATAAGCTTTTAATGTCTTAAATGTTTGAGAGATTTAAAAAACCTTTGAGGGGCTCTTTTTTGAAGCAGATAGATATCTGCTGCCAGCTTTTGTTTGATGTTCCATAAAGCTGTGAATGAATTAGGACAGCATGCATGAAAGATTGAATTTTTTTTAACAAATACTGTAGATGATCATCAACACTGAAATTTATGAACTGGAGCAGAAAACTGCCAAAGAACTTTTAGAGAAAATTATATGACATTTGCATCATTTGGAATTGCAAACCATTCCAGTTCCACTAACAGTTATAAACTAAAGCATTAAAACTTTCATTTATTATCCTCATTCTTTTTGAAGCATCTAGTTAAATACTGATATTTAGTTCAAATATGCTGAAATAATTATGTTTCAGTTCTATACCTTGTATTCCCAATTTGGTTTTTTAATACCTAAACATTTAAGTTTTATTACAAATGATTATAGAATTATAATTAAAACTGAACTATAGATAACTTAAATCTGAATACTGCAACCTTTTTACTGCAGATAAAAATGAGCAAACTCTTAGAATTTAGTGGGAGGTGTGCAATCTATTCTTTTCGATCTTTATGCCACCAACAATAAAAAGGAATTTCTCCAAATACAAATTATATAACAAGATCTTGCTTTAGTAAATAGATTAGAATTTCATGACTTGTAAATGAGACTTATAGTCACCCCATGGAATTTTGTTAAAAAATATGGTACTAGGGTTGACACATTTTTGTTGAAGGTGGAAAAAACCATGGAAAAATCGGGTTAAAAATCGTCCTGGCAAAAAATACATTTTTGCCACTTAATTACCAAAAAAGGCAAAAATAGATATGTTTTATTCACAGGGATATAACTTTTATTTTTACAAATTCTAGCTCTCATAATATGTGACTTTAATGTTATTTTTAACTTACTAAGAATAATATTCAATACATTATTAAAACAGTAATATAAAATTTGTATGCTATTTTAGATAATACTATGAATGCAGAACATGAAAAATGGAAGAGTAAATGACAATAAAGTAACTCGATTTAAGCTATTAAACAACAGTCCTAACTATTAAACAACTAATCCTTAGGTTTCAGTTATTTTTCACAGAAGTAACACTAATTTTGCAATGCTATCAGAATACAAATTTGAAGAGATGCAAACTTAATATGCAATATAAATATGAAAAAAAAATATATACACAGTGAAACTCAATATTAAGCTGTAAGTTTAATAACGAAAAGAATTACATATAAAATAGTTAAATCTCAAATTCAATCGCATTTTCTACATGAGAACACATTTTTTTGTTTTTCAGCATTGCGTAGCAAAAGCAAGTTTTGAAACATCATCTATCTCAACCTTTTGAGTTTTTAAATGTACAAATGAAAAATGAGAGAATATTTCTTCTATTTCAGCAGAACTTGATGAGCATGTTTGGAAATGTGCGTGTAAAGCTAAATTCTTACTAAAGACTTTAAAAATGTCACATGCTTTTGCTATACTTCTCTACCATTAATGAGCATCAATAGTTTAATCTCTTGATCTTCAATAAATGTATCCGGAAAAGGTTTTTCTTTCATTTAAAAGTTTATAGCATTCAATATAAATAAAGGGTTAGTTTCATAAGCATTCTCTAGCCCTATCTTTCTGCTCACAATTAGGATTTTCTCCTCAGTACTTAGGAAGCAATAAATAAGCAAGACTATGCCAAACCAGAATTGCCTGCACAAATCTTTTTTTCACCCCCAGAAGAATGAGGTTTTAATTGCTTATGGTACCACAAATCGCACCATACATTGAAAAGCATCAGCAACTGTTGCAGAATCACTTTCCAGATAAGCTAAAGCACTTGCTACTGGCTTCAATTGTCTGATATTGTCTCTCACTTGTTGATAAAGGTTAAAATCTTGTATATGAGCTACAATATTTTGATCCATCTCCTCATAATGCTCATTTGTAATTTTTACATATATGATGTATGATTTCGAATAAAGGTTTCAAGACAAATCAGCTGACCCCTAGTACACCCAGGTAAATGAGGTGAAACACAATCATTGCATTCCTTTAACCATGCTCCCGGAGCATGGTTAAATGAATGCAGTGAATATCATCTATGAGTGTCATAATGCTTTGAAGGTGTTATATCGTGTCCAAAACCATATGTTACCAGAGTTTAATTTTCCAATTTTTATCAATTCCACGTCTCATTTTCTTCATATTTTTAGCATTATCAGTAACGATGCTTTTAACTTGACAGTCATATTTTTCTGTAGTCATCTGAATAATGTCACTGCATTTTTTATATAAAAATTCTGCTGATTCTTTGTAGTTCCAGTGTTTTCAACATCTATAATATATGGCTCTCCATTAACTTGAATGCAAGATGCTATTATCAGTTCATTATCGGTATTGCTCCAACCATCAATAAGAAGAGTATTTTCTTTCGCTTTTAAGTTTTTACAAACTAATCCATCCATTTCATTGTAAACAGCACCTAAAAGCGGACCTGCCAGTTCTTAACGTGAAGAGGGCTTAAAACTTTGTCTCAGGTTATGGATCAAATTTTTAAATAATTCGCTTTCCACAACAGCAAAAGGATTGTTGCAGGCATAAAACAACTTTGCAAAAGCCAAATCAACATCATTTTGTCTTTATCTGAGGTTTTTGAAATAAATTTTTTAATACGACCTTCTAAACATTGTATTTTAACTGAAGGCTGATCTACTTCATCCATCATTAGATCAGAGCATTCAATATCTTCCACACATTCAATTGAAGATTTCTTTGCACAGTAAGAAACATGTGCTTTCATCCTAGTTATTTTGTTACTTTGCATACATATACCTACATTTTTTGTACTTGGCAAAACTTTTACCATTCACACACACAGATAATCAATAAAAAGTATCCTAAACAGAGTTTAGGTTTCTAAATCCTTTAGATGTTATTTTAAGAAAATATTTTTCTCGGACTAGAAATCTAGAAACGGAAGAAACCTTAAAAGACAAAATGGCTAACATATTGTTTTTCAGATAATCTTGAAGCAGAATTCAGCAAAAATATATGCACCTGTTTTTCTTTCCAGTTCCTGATTGGTCAAGTTTCTGTACAATGCACCTGTTCCAAATAAACCTTGCAGAAGCAGGTTGGGAGGAAGTAACAAGTGATTGGTGATAAACACTGTAAAGAACATGGAGAGAAACATTTTCTCAAAATAATTTACTCTCATTTCAATGATCAAATTATATTGGAGGTGTGCAGTCTGGGCGTGATGAGAATGGAAAAATGGTGAATATCACTTAAAAAATTATTTTGCTCATATATGCTGTAGTAATTGAAACCTATATTTTGCTACAGTAATTTTGCTTTTAATAGTTATTACTTATTAGTGTCTTAAATGTACAAACTGTCGGTTTAAACATGTTTAGTATACATATATATGTTCAAGTTAAAAATGTATAGTTCAGTTATTTCACAGAATAACTGGGTCGGAAGTGGCGAACCTTTTTGGATCAACGTGCCATTTTTCTAATGAAATGTTTAATGAGATATAGGTGTGCCATCAAATAATTCTGACTTGTGATTATTGGGAAAATAATAAAACTAAATACAAACAAATCAAAAATTCTATATTTAATACGAAAAATACATTTAGCACTGTATGGTAAATGTGGTTATACATGTAATTTAAATTAAAATAACATTAGTGTGACCTCTGCTGTTGTAGATTAATTGACAAATAACTTACATCAGGATTATAGGATGTTCTTTTAGTAGAATGCATGCTGAGATAGAGTCATCTGTTAAACGGTTTCTAAGCGAGTCTTTGATGTTATTTATCTCTGAAAATAATGACTCACACGCATAGGTAGATGAAAATATGGTTAAAATAACATAATCCAGCTTCTTCAAATAGTTAAATGCGTCTGGAATACAATTCCATGTTTCAAAAATTTCGTTACTGGCGCTTCTACTTATATTACTTGTTAATCTTTCTGCTTCAATCAATTCCAACATTTTCCTTGTTTCAATAAACTTTTGAATCCATATTGAACTAGGCTGGAAATCAATCAGTTGCATTTCAAATTCTTCAATTTCAACCAATCGAATTGGGACAAGTTCAGTTTATCGAACAAAATCACAACAGGGTACATAATAAATTTGAACGTTTCCAAAAATTCCTTGAACTGAGAAAATCTCACTGAAAATTCTTAGTTTAAAGAATAAATCGTGGAAATAAATTCATCAATAACTGTTTCATTTTGTTTCTCTTGGGCGTCTAAATCTTTGATATTTTTTTTCAAGTTTGGGAAGTACTTGTAGTTTCTTGTAATAATATCGTTTCTGAAAGCATACAGTTTAGCTCCAAAAGCACGAATGATATCCATCATGGCGATAACTGTTTTACTCGGGCGCGAGCTTTATGTTCCATTCATTGAAATGCTGGCTATATGTCTGTGAAAAAAAAATTTTTAAAAGCCACATTATATTCATCAACTGTGGGTATTGTTAAATTTTGTTCTCATTTTACAGACACAGTCTGATTTCTTCCAAGCAATTAACAAATCTTCGAAGTACGTTCCCACGGCTCAACCAGGGAACATTATTATACATTAGTAAGCCATTATACACCGAATTGACTTCATCCTACAAAGCATCAAACTTTCGCTTATATAAAGCCTGCGACGATATGAAATTGACTGCTTTTGTGACTAACGTTATTACATTATCAAGAGATGTTAAACCAATCTATGCACATAAAGCTTGATAATTTTTTTTTTTTTTTTTTTGCCTTCCATATTTGGAGCACCATCAGTGGCTATTGAAACAATTATTTTTCAAATCAATTTCTTTCTCAGCAAAAGAATTTCTTACTGCCATACAAATATTAGTGCTCTTTGTAGTTGTTAACAAGGATGTTATCACAATTAATTGTTCATTAATGTTTCCTACACAATATCGAGCAAAGGCAGCTAAATGTGCCAATTTAGTGATGTCAATACTTTCATCAAGACATAGCGATATAAAAGGAGCAGAGTTAATGTCACCTTTTTAGTTGATCTGTTAACATTTTCTGCCAGTTTCAAGATTCTATCTTTTATTGTGTTTCTAAATAGAGGAACATCTTTGATGCACTGAATTATCTTATATTTATTATCAAAATCATCAAAAAGTGAGGGTGCGCATGCCAACCAAGCTTCCTTCAAAAACTTTCCCTCTTGAAAAGGTTTACCATGCCGAGCAATGGCATTTGCAGCCAAGTAACTTAACCACACACTTAATTATATATGTCGACTGTTTATTTCTATCTTTTATTGCACATGCAATTAATTCTTTCAGCTCTGGTTCACTTTTATCACAATAGGATTTGTGATTTGTTTCAAAATGTCGTTTTACAGACGATGTTCTGCATACCACTATTCCAGAACATAAAACACACACCACTTTGTTGCCTTTACTGATCATGCCACATTTCTCAGTCCACCAAGTTTGATATTCTCTGCTACACTTACTATCTTGCACTTTCTGTTTCTTTGCTGAACTAGCTATGTTAAATAGCAGCTAAAAATCGTAAATTTGACAGAAATAAACTTTAAATATACAGTTGTGTCAACGAAATTGACTATTCTATGTGCTCTCACTTGATCACAACAAAAAAAAACCCTTTTTACTGACTGTAAGCTCATTAATAAATTTTTTGTTTTTTATGAAATTGAGTATTTGTATGAGATTTCTGTAGTGTCTACTCTTTCGCTTTTGTCTCAGGTCATTCAAAATTTTAAAAATAAAGCTGTGAGAGTTACTTTTATAATTAAGACAAGAATTAGATCACACTGATCAATTATATGTATACAAGCTGAACCATTAATGTAAACGTTAGAAAATATTTTTTAAGCAAACTTGAATATATCTAGAAATATTTACATATACACACACACTTTGCGTAGATAAACATTGCCTCATTAGCAATTATAATACACGACGTAACTACGCTAGACATAACAAAAGAGTCTTCTCCCCGACTTGTCGGCGTCGCGACAGATCACTTGCGTTTGTTCATAATGCTGATAGACGAGCTCATTACCACCTGTGGGCTATTGGAAGTTAGCAAAATATAAACGCAGAAGACTGAAGTATCAGTGGTGATTCTTATTTAAACCAAATGATGATAACCAAAGTTTTAAAACCAAACATTTATTATGAATTCAATTAAATAAAATTCATTAGAACAAACTTATAAACTGCCCAAAGCAAGCAATATTCCGAACATTCATTTTACCTAAATTATTTATTTCGGCAACTAGCAGAACTAACCTCTCCTAGAGCCAACCTAACCTCAACTGCCATCTAGTTTATCTGTAAATCCGTTTATATATTCGGCGAAGTCACAACAGAGTATGCGTGAGTCAGTGGGTGCGTGCGATCCCAGCACTCTCTTGGCTGATCGGCAACGTCACTTAGTTTGCATTCTATGATGTCACTGCCAGTTACCACAATGTACATGAACTATTTGGATCCACATCTACGAGTTGAATGTACAAGTTGTTGAAATATATGGGATACAAAAAATAGGATCTGTTCACAACACATAATATTTCATAATAAAATTATTTATTTTCAGTTAAAATGCAAACCATTTTTGATCGATAGCATGCCCAAAATATTCTATCGTGCCATTGATTCGTTTGGACAATGTTTTTTCACAATAAAAAATTTATACCTGAAAAGGATGACTCAACAAATATAAGATGGTTAAAGGTAAAACCTTTCTCTTTCTAATGAAGATAAGATGATATTGAAAAATTTTAGAACAAAATAATTCGAGGTTCTTTCACAAAAATTGAGAATATTGATCATGCATCATCAACAGAGCCTGCTTATGTTAGAGTTTCAATAATTTGTTTCTCTTCTAATATTTTATTTAAAATAAATAAATCTAAATCAATATTAAAAGTTATAATTCAGAAAAATTACCTTGAATGTTAGGGCTTTTATTCTTACTTTTTGCACCCTGATAATCTACTTTTAAACGAGAACCATTTAATTCCTTGCCTTGAAGAGTCTTATAATTAGTATCAGCTTTTTCTTCTGAAGCAAATCTTAAAAAAGCACACCTAAAAGAAAAAGTTTTAATTTTGAAATAAGATTCATATTTGGAGTTTAATAAATAAAAAGCAAAAATATTGCCTTTTATTTATTTGGGATGAGGTGTTTTCCAATAAAATATACAAATATCTTTCTTATAGGTTTAGTACCACTTTTTTATAGCATAGTTTATGGCAGTTGCAGAAATAAAAATCCATCAATATTCGAAATGATGCACATTCTAGTAGAAAGATATTTTCTATGAGATAGAAAAAGGGAGCAACAAATTACCAAAGAAAATATGAAATTCTATTTTCTAATATTACATAGAAAACCATTAGAAAATTTTATTCAACAACAACAACAAAAAAAATTGGTAGTCCAAAACCAATTAGGAGTTATGTGTGCAGTTTTAAAAATTCTACTATTACCCCTTGCATCATTTCATCCCAAAATCATCAATCTAAATGACACAATATTTACATAGATGAATCTTCCCACTTTTTAAAAAAAGATCAGGAATTTTTTTAATACCACACATAAAAAATTGCACATTTCTGGCTCTACATCATTATTATCGTTTTAATTTATATATCTGGCTTGGATAATTCACTTAATAAATCTTTTTTTTTCTTCCCTTATAGGCATATCTGCAATCACTGAAAATTATTTAGAAGATTAAAACTAAAGTCTCATATAAAACTAAAAAGCAAAATTTTCCATTTTAAGATTATATTTAGATATATAAAAGAAATTATATGTTAGAAGTTGACTTCAAGGCTGTGATGCAGCAAAATAACCAATTAATATATTGTGAAAAATTTTTGAGCCTCCTTTATTGTGCCAACTTTGAAAGAGTTTTATAAATAATAAATCATGTCCATGAGAGTCTCATCCACTTTTAAAAAAGAATAAGACTTTTATTTTGCCAAGTTTATTAAATGACACAAGAAATCCATGCTCAGTTTTCTTTTAAGTGGGTAACAACTGCAGAATTATCTGCTATAATTGGAACTAGATGTTACAATGGTATATTCCTTTTTTTTAAAATTCATTCAATGGAATCCGCAATCAAATTTGAGAATTGTAAAAAGTCTACTATGAATTAGACATTTTGCAGGATCCAAATAACCAAAATGGGATGTAATTTTTAATTAGTATCATTACTGCCTAGTGGAAAAGTAGTTTTTTTCCATGCACACACAGTCAGACCTATGTAACAAAGTCGCTTAGTTCCGAAAAAAGTTCGTTATATGGAAAATTTGTTGTGTAGAGGTTCGTATCTCTTAATTTTCTTTATATAAACTAAACGAAACAAATTTTAAACTCATAAACACTATTATTTAGAAAAAGTGATTATTAATATATATTCTAATAATCAAAAAAACCCTACAAGGAAGGTTTCTATTTTTTTTCTTTGATGCTCAAGTACTTACGTTTTGATATTTTTGAGCCACAAGAAACAAAGTTACCAGAACTACTGATCAACACCACAAAATGAAAGACTAGTTCAAGAACAAAGGAACTCCACTGGGGAAAAGGGGGATATCAAAAATGTTTCCAGTGAGTTAGACAGTCAGAGTTAAAGGTTGCATTTCTTGGATGAAACACCTAAAATTTTATTGCTCTTGGGGAGTTAGGTGCTTAATAAAAACAGGTGAAGATTTATGATCACCATAAAATGAGTTAAGAGAAAATAACTTGAAATGGGTAGAAATACTTTTCCTCCCACCAAGTCACTAATAAAGGGAAATTTAAAACATGACACATTGAGAGACATATTCTTAACTAATTTCATCAAATGTGACATTGCAGAAATTTAAAGCATTAAATTTTAATTATTTTCTATGATATTTGGTTGAGGTTAAGAAAATGCGAGAAACTGGTTTTCATATGATGATGTATTAATTTCTCATCCACATCTTTACTAATAATATCGTCGTATTCAGAAGTATAACCAACAAAACTCTTCTTTGGTTTATGGAGTGTTATTTTACTTTCGAAGTCTGGCTTTTGTTTTTTTGCTTTGTTTGAAATATTGGCTTTAAAAATATATTCCTGTTATTTATTACTAATTATGGAACATCTTGATAAAATTTTTAATTGGTTTTCCTAGAGAGAAAGAGTTTCAGCACAGTTGCCAATCTCTAAAACAAATACAGAAAGAAAAAGAAAGAGTGGACATTATTAATTGAGATTTACGGTTAAAACTGAAGAGACTGATGCTAAATGTTGAAAATTTTTACTGAAGTACCACATCCATCCCACCCATTAAAAGCATTTGTTTGTTGCTCAGTTATATTATGTAATAATTAAATTTTTAATTAATTAACATGTGTTTCTTTAACAATACACTTCATTACAGTTAAAAACATAAAACTTTTTAAGCAAGTAGCGCTGTGCCAGCTTTCCAAAAGTCTTAAAATGATAATTCGCAAAAATTCAATATTAGGTAAGTAGGGGTCTACTGCAAACCAAAACAAGGGTCTATGAGACAAGAAAGTTGGGAATCTCTGGTCTAGCCCCTCAAAAGCTAGTTTCCTCCTGAATCATCTTTGTAAATACCAGTGCAAGTTGTCATTCCTTTCATGACATCATGGTATAAATTGTTCCCTCTGCTCTTTTCACTATTCTGGTAGTGTGATTTGCTCATTTAGTTCTAAATTATATTCTGCTTTTATTAATATGCCTTCTGCACAAAGCAAGAAAAATGGTCATTTTCAGGGCTAAATAGAAGGAATTTTTGATTCTGAATCAAATCATAATGTGAAAGGAACAATCATGTTCCATAGTCATTATGATTCTGCTAAGTGCGATAATTCTGATTCTGTAGTGAATGATATGGTTGATTGTGCAAATGATTTTAGTGTGACAGTGATTTTGTTTGCCCTTATAGTTTAAAACCTTTCAAATATAATTACAAGTTGAAATGCCATGTATATAAATTTAATTATAATAATACTACATTAACTGAGTCTTTCAAAAACCAAAGTTCTGTTGTGTGCCATGGTGAAGTTCTAATAGTAAGGTTCAGTGTGCAAAAAATTGGAATGTGGCCGAGAGTAACTTTGAGCACCCTGAATGTTTAAAACTTTTCACAAATAAATATAATTTGAAACACCATGCAAATAAATTTTACTCTTATAGTGGAAAGATCTTTACAAGTAACAGAGAATAAGTGGTCTGTTTCAACAAATAATACAGAAATATAAACTATACATGAAAATAACAAAACTTGTACAAATCAGATACTGCCACTGAGTGTAATATATGCACTGATATATATGCAGCTGTACTGATCCATTAATTAGGTGGAATAGGCGAGAACTTATGCATTATTTGCATCAGAATATTAAAAATATTACTATTAATACAACAACTACGATATAGAATGAATCTTCACTTATAGAAAATGAATTAATTTTGAATGATGTGTGTGTAAAAAAAAACACAAATCTTCTATGAACTCTGAAAGGATGAAGTAAAACAAATGTGTTTAGAATTAATAGAATCATTAAAATCTCACAAAGAGTATGATGTGTTAGACAGGATTCTAAAATCAACACTACCATAACTAGAAGCTGCAAATGTTAAATGCACAAGAAATACAATTCTCTACTGCTGTAACAAAGATATTAAACCTAATAAAAATATTAATACCCTAAAGATTCTCAAATGCAAAAAAAAAAGGAAAACAGACAAACATTTTTACAGTAACTTCACAAATAGAAGACAATAATACAATTCTAAAAATTATTCTGGAACACAAAAATTTCACTAACAGTTTCACTGAACACATCTAATAAAAAATATGTTTTAGTAATAGGCATTAGCACCCATTCACATGTTGGTTAACATTTTTTCAAAAAAATGATCACCATTTCCACTGTTTTTGAATTAGGCTTGTGTGATGAGAACCCTGCTTAACATCTAATCTAAAAACATCTCCCTCATCTACCAGTGTTTTATATGCATCAGGACATACTTTTTCTTATTTATATAATGCTCCTTCTCATTCTTTAGAACTTCTCTTTTTGTGATAATTGCAACTCTGATATTAAAATAATCAGAAACAATGCATGATACAAAAGGTCAGAAATGGATTTTGAACCTGTGTCTCTGATGTTTGCAATACGAGGTACAATCCAAAAATTCGACGACTGCGGCCATTCCTGACGACGAAAACCAGTAGCTAATGTTAAACCCCTTGAAATGGAATCTTCTAACCATCCCCTACCTACCCAGAATGCTTGTTGTTTTAGGTTACAAACAGAAAAAAGTGTTGAAATAAATTTACCACAAGAATTAATTAAAAAGTTTGATAGGGTAAATTAATATGACCCCCTTAATGTGCCAGAATTGCTTTTACATTTGCCAAGTATAAATAAAAACAGAATTTATTCAAGGGGAATTAACTTTAGTTCAAATCTATGGATCGAAAATAGGGCATGGTCAGGGCCACAGAGGGTAATTCTCTATGTGCGTTCAATCATAAAATAAGATCATGATTAATGATCTCATATCAAAGAGCTTAATGTATTGGTAATAAATCATACTATGGTGACACATTGGAGGAAAAACAAAGAAAAAAGATTAATCATCGCTTCACGATTCAATATTAATATAGCTATATTTCTTGTATTGAAGAATTTTTCCTTTTGAAATTCTAATTGAGTCATCAAAATATTAGCAATTTCAGGACACCAAGAAAGTTTTGTTTTAAAATTGTTAACAAATATCAGCAATATCCATTTTGAATTCGAAATGAACTTTTGCATTAGAGGACATCACATTGATTTGTCCTCAAAATTAGTTTAAAAAATTTGGCTGCCTAAAGTAATCTGCACTCATAACATAACACTATGGCATATAACCTGCTGGCAGTTCTGTTCCGCATGCCAAGCTCCGTCACATAAACATGTAGTGCGGGAATATGCATAGATGATCAGTGAGGAAACTAGCTTTTGAGGGGCTAGAACAGTGATTCCCAAAGTGGTCTATATGGACCCCAACGGGTCTATGATGACCTGCAAGGGGTCCACATCAGCAAAAAAATAATTTGGGGGTCCATGAGATGTAAATGGATTCTATGTTAGCCTAACCAGATCGCGACTTTAATTTATAAAAAAATAATAATAAAGTGTAAACCAGATTTATCTATTTTACAGCTTTATGTACTAAATTTACAGCATAAATTTTATTAAAAAAGGACCATCATTTCAGTGTTTCTTGCCAGAATCACGCTAAAGTATAAAACTGGACATCACAAATGTTAACAGTTTCTCAATTTTGACACAGACAATCAGCCAGAAAAATGACGTTTTAACCTACATTCAACATTTAAATGTTCTTTATTCAAATTTTCAAACGAGGTTTGAGAATGCTTTGGCTATGGTAATATCACAGTGGGTAATGAATTCATATCGTCCGATTAAAAAAATGTCTGATTACGAAAGGAACTGATGTGAATAGCCCTAACAAAGATCTTACAGTAAAGTTTAGAAAGGAATGTCAGCAATTTTGGCTTTAAAAGATATACCTGTTATTTATCCTGAAATATGGAACATTTCAGGAAAGCTTTACTTGCTTTTTCCAGAGAGGAGGAGTTTCAGCGCAGTTGCCAGTCTCCAAAATAAAAAAAGAGAAAAAAAAAAAAAAAGAAAGAAAGATTGGATACTACTAGGGGTGAAGATTTAGGGTTAAGCCCTAAAGGTTGAAAATTTATTATTGAAGCAAAAGATTCCTCCCACTCATTAAAAAAAAACATTTGTTTTTTTTTGTAACACAATTATTTCATTTTTATTAAACTTTAACTTAATTCACATGTTTTTCTTAAGTTTTAAACAGTCTACTTAACTAGAGTTAGAAACATAAAACTAAGCAGTTCTGTACCAGCCGTCAAAGAACATTTACGTTGATAAATTTGCAAAAATTTAATAATAGATAAGTAGGGGTCTACACAAAACCGAAAAACATGGCAAGGGGTCTACGAGACAAAAAAGTTTGGGAACCTCTGGGATAGATGCTCATAATACAAAACAATAAACAAAAGCCATCAGGGAAAAAAAGTCAATGAAAAACTTAAGTTTTCAGAAAATACATAAAATGAGCCATCAATGTGCAAAAATGTACATTTATACTCAAAACTTAAATTTTGCCAGGTATGTATTAAAATTAGCACTAAAATTGAACCCAAACTATAAAAGGTTGTAATTTACTGTTTATTAATTAAAAAAATATATATGTATATATATATATATATATATATATATATATATATATATATACAAGGTGTATCTAAACTCTGCGGCAAAATTTTAAGGGGTGATAGCACACATCTAGACAAACAATAGTACTGTATTTTCCTGTATATAATCCGCAGATTATGTGTTAAAAAGTTTCAAATTTTGTTGTGGGTATTATATGCCACCATGGATTATCTGAGAAAGAACATTCTCCATCAGAAAATCTAAAAATAAAGTTTTGAAAGAAATGCTGTTTTATGTTTCATAAAATAAATAAAAGATGGCGCTTACATTACTTGGATGACATATTTCAGCCATAAGTAGTATTTGTCCAATTACATTCAAAAACGAATTCGAATCCTGGGAAGGAAAAAACAATTACTAGAGGCTAGCACCATTTCCAATTTTCTCTTGACTAGAGCTATTAAGTCCAATGAAAGGTTTCATCATGTTGAAGCGAAAGCGTTAAGTTACATTGCAAACTTCAAGTTAAAAAAGAAGAGATGGCTACCAAAATTGGGAATCTGCAAGGGTTTCAACTTCGAAAATTGAAATCAATGTTAAAGAACCATTCGTCGTGGAAACCTCACTGGCTAGAATTAGAGGAAGAAATAAATAAATGGATTTTGTAAGAAAGAGACAATGGGAAACCGGTCTAGATCTTAATTTTTTTTTTATGTTAACTTGCTAAATTAAAAAAAAAAAAGAAATATTTTTCCCTTGTGGAATGTTTTGCTTAACAACTCAAAAAATAGATGGCAGTAGCAAAGAATTTTTTGTTTTCCCATTATCCTAAAATATATTATCATACATATTTAAAAAGACATTTCATAATAAATTTTTTTTCTGTACAATTTCTTCTATCTTTAATTATATTGTGCACTTTTTTTTATCTTATATGACACTCACCATCGGCAGTTTATATTTTGGATTATTCACTGTAAAAACTGCCGCGTATTAAACACAGGAAAATAAGGTAAATAGGAAACTTAGGGTCCCAAACGTCTTCCGAAGGAAATAGGTGCCATTAAAGTTTAGGGTCCGAAATTTCAAATGATTATAAAAATTGGGTCCATTTGTTAGCGGTTTTCGATTAAATTATTCTTTTTGCAAGTATTTTCTTGAAATATAAATTTTAAACATAAAGCTCACAAAAATGTCAATAGAGGGCGCTTAAGACTTTGCAGTAATGAACAACTAATTTTTACTGTTATTTTTTTTGTATCACATTAAATGCTTTCAAAAACTTAAGACTTAAATTTAAATTTTGAGCTCAAAATTCGAATTGTTGGGGGTGGTTAAGTAGTGCAAACTCAACTGTGTTCAGGAGGTGAAATCTGAACTCCCCTCTTTCCCTGGACACAGTTCAGTTATTCATGATCTTCGATGCTCGGTCGTAGACTAGGCAGCAGCTACTACCCACTAAACATAAAATAAACGAGAGAGGGATGACAAAATTAAATAAAAAAGTTATTAATAACAGACATGAGCAAATTCTCCCCACAAAACATCTGATTATGCAAATCACCCGATTTGCATGTGTGCATGCAAAGTGCCCAATTTACATGCAATTATTAACTATATGGTGCTAATTGTATGTAAGGATGTAAAGCACTACTGGAAAGTGTTCCAACCACCATAAAGGCTCGTATGCGGTTCCAACATGACAGAGTACTTGCACATTTCAGCACAGATGTGCGAGGATTGCCACCGTAGCTGGCAAAATCCGGGAGATACCCGGGGTATTTGCTAATGTTCGACATTTCCTTCGTTGGCGGCCTGAGGACTGCATCTTTGCTGGTGGGCACTTTTCCGAGCAGTTATGCAAGAAAATCTTGCATGTACCATTTTCTACGTGTCATCATTAATTCAACTTTCATTCATACGCACTAAGTGCATACATCAAATTGTTTCTTCTTATTTTGAGCAGAGTTGCTTATGTTTATTATGAACAATTCTTTAAAATTTTGTCCTCCCTCTCTCGTGTACTTTACATTGTCTGGTTTACGGCACCAAGATCGGGAATAAATGAGCTCTGTTCAGAGGGAAGGGAGTTTCAAATTTCACCTCCTGAACACAATTCCGATTGTGCTACTTAACCATCCCAACGATTCAAATTTTGAGCTCAAAATTTAAGTTTCAGTCAAAGCTTTTGAAAGCATTTAATGTGACACAAAAAAAAAGCAGTAAAAAATAGTTGTTCGTAACTCCAAAGCGCCCTCTATTGACATTTTTTTAACTTTATCTTTAAAATTTATTTCTCAAGAAAATACTAACAAAAACAATATTTTTAGCGAAAATCGCCAACGAATCTACCAATTTTTCCGGTTTTTATAATCATTTCGAAATTTCATATATATGAACAACCATAAATTAGCACATTATTAAACACTGATGCAGTTTAATGACCTTTAATCAGAAGTGCAGTAAGACAAAGCTACATTTACCATTACCACCTACCTTCTAAAGGGATGAGGCATAAAAACATCTGTAATATCAGAAGACAAAGCTCTCAATTCATCTTGAGTCACATCCTGAGGCAAGTTTCCAATAAAGAGTGATACTGAATCTCTTTCTCCTATAAAATTAAAAATGCCAACTATATTTTAATATCATCAGAATCTCATTTCAATAACTTCTAAAAAAATTTTCATTTAAAAGCACATCAATGATCTTTTCCTTTTTAGAAAAACTAAAAAAAAAATGATTTTATTAAATACTTTAAATGCGAATCAAGTCCATAACAGAACTTATTTTCACATATTTGAAAAATTGAGTAATTTTTAACATCTAAACTATTATTAAAAGCATTAACAAATAAATGAATTTCCATGGAAATGTATTGAATCTAAATTCTGATGAATGTTTATTTTTTTCTTATTTACTCCAATCATTAAGTGGAAAACATTGTAATTACAAATATTCATTTATTTTTCCATGTTTCTAAGTAACTGGAATTGTCCCATCTTCTATAATTATTAAAACTTGCATTGTTGATTTTCAAAATAAGGAAAATCTTGCCAATCATTCATACGTTTTCACAAATTTAATATAAGATTTTTCAAGTGATGGTTACACACCTCTATTTGTATCCTCTTCCAACAGTTCAATTTAAAACATGAAACAGACACTTCAATAAATGTTCCATTTTACCACTTAAAACTGTTAATGTTAACTTTAAATACTTTGAATTCTGAAGATTGAGAGATTCAATTGGAAAGTCTAGAAAAAGTACTTCCCTCCAGTGGATTCTCAGCCATTGTAACATTTCCGGAAATGAGAAAGCGGATAGGCTTGCAAAAGCAGGACTCTCCTTTGCCTCTGTAACATCAAAAGACTCCTTTATAGTAAACTATATATAAATTAATAATCTCCCAGTATGGTGATGCAGCTGTAGGTAAAAGGTGGAACATCTTGTTTAACTAAAGTGGTAGAATCCCCAGTTCCCTGCCTTGATCTGTTGGAGTTGCATGCTTTCGCTTACTTACTGGGCATGACTATTTGCAGAGGCATTTACATCACATTGGAGTAAAGGATTCTGTTTGTTGCCCTCTGTGCCACCAGGGTGAAATGGATGATGACCACCTTAGACACCGCCCCATTGTTTTGAAGTATTTTGTAGACAACCCTATGGAGGCAAATTTTGATTCTTTTGTTTCATCATTATTTAATCGGGCTGCTTGTGGGCATAGATGGTAAAGGCAGAGATGCCCAAGAAAAAAAAAAAAAACTGAAACCATTAAAAATCCAACTGATGCCACTTACTGATCCAACTTGAGAAAGAATTTCATTTGTGAATTAAATAATAATTTGAAAACAGAGTAAATGTTCAAATATTATGCTTTACAATTTTGTATTGAAAATACAAAATGTTATACAAAAACGATTACATGAAATTTTAAAATAAACAGAAAAATACACAAAATTGACATCAAAATCTAATGGATTTGATAAATGATTTCAAACTGTTTCAATAAAAGTTTTTTTATTAGTATGTACATCAGAACATTATTAACTCCATTGTGCTGCTTTTTCAAATATTACAGATCTTTCTAAATCAAAAACAAAGGTAAACTTAAGTTAACAAAAAATAATTTTACTAAAAATTAAACATTTCCCATGTAACAAATCACAATCACATTAAAAAAGGCATAAGAAACGTAAAATATTTACTAATTAAAGTATGATACAAGTAATTAAAAATTTTTTAGACTATTTTAACCAAGAAACTTTACATTAATTATAAAATAATACTTAAACTACCAAAAGTCGAAAACAAAAGGATATAAATTCATCCCTTTAGTTCAATTCATATTCAACTAAAACAGAAAATTTTAAAGCGAAACAAATTACATGAAATAGTAACAATCAAAGACTATATACATAGTAGTGCCATATGTTCTGAGACAATTACAAAGGAGTTAAAAAAATATAAATTAAATTTATAACTTAATCTTTTAAATACACTCAGGAACATTGAAAATAGCAACCCAAGAAGGAAGCTAAGTACAATCGCAAAACTTTGCAAATAAGTACAGTGTAATGTGATATCCAAATGATCCAAGTTTTGTGCCAATGCGCATGCTCATACATGCCGAGGTGGCGCTACAATCAGGAAGAGGGTGCTATATAAGCCAGCGCAAATTCGAAGAATCATAAACGTGACGATAACCCGCCGATTGTAAGAAAACTTTGGTAAGCGAAACATGCGAGGTACACGTGCTAGAAGACATTTCTCACAGTTAAGCGAGTTTGAGAGAGGCCTGATCATCGGGATGAAAACTGCAGGCTGGTCGACGCGCCGTGTTGCTGGCCAGGTGGATCGTTCGGAGTGTGCCGTTAGAAATTCTTGGGAGCAGTGGACACAAGAAGGTACCCACGTGCGGGAAAACTGGGTCTGGAGCGACCAGGAAGACCACGAGCAGAGAGGATTGAAGCATCGTGCGGCAAGCACTTGTGGACCCAACAGTGACTCGTTCAACGATTCGAGCAGACGTAAGCGTAGCAATTGTTCCACAAACAATTTCCAGACACCTTGCAGAAGCAAATCTTAAATCCAAGCGCCCATTCCATATACTCATTTTAACACCGGAACATCAGCAACTGTGTTTACAGTGGTGCCAAGCCAGATCAATGTGGAATGTTACTGATAGGCAAAAGGTTGTGTTTAGAGATGACTCACGGTTTGTTTTGGGGACAGATGATAACCGTGTACGGGTGTGGAGGCACCCTGGTGAGCGGTACAATTCCCCCCACACTGCCCGCACAGCTGGTGTAATTGTCCGGGGGCTGTAGCCTATGATAGCCGGTCCACTTTAATTGTGATGCGTGGAATCTTAACGGGCCAACATTACGTTGATGATATTCTTCGACCCCATGAAAGACCCCTTTCCTTAAATGGTCTCCCAGGAGATATTTTCCAGCAAGATATTGTTCGTCCACATACAGCAAGAGTTGCTCAAGACTTCCTACGTCAATTTCAGGCTCTTCCATGGCAGGCCTGCTCCCCCAAATTGACCCCTGCAGAGCACGTGTGGGATCAGCTAAAACGGCAGATGCCATCGTGTCACTCTGTACATGATTTAGAGTTGGCTGTTCAAGATTTGTGGACCCATCTGCCTCAGGACAACATAAGGTGTATAATCAACTCAATGCCGGACCGTGTGACGGCATGTATTGCAGCTGGAGGAGGTTCAATGCCAATTGAAGTTGCCCAGTATTTGTATCATTGCACACCCTGTATTTGTTTAATTGTCTTGTTTTTTAGATGAAGTGAATATTTCATCTGTGTCATTATGTGTATTAAATTTCATTTCAATCCGATGCTTTCTTCTTGGGTCACTATTTTCAATGTTCCTGAGTGTATTTTATCTTTAAATTTAACATATTGCACCTTTCAATCAAAATGACCACATTTTGATTTCACACAACCCTTCACACTCTTCAGCTTATCACCTATTAAGGCAATAACTACCTCCATTGAAATTTCCATACCAGCTTTCTGATCGAAATGTAGTTTAGGGGGCACATCTTTTCTTCCAGTATTGTCCACAATTTATTGTAGAGTGGATTAAAACCACGACTGTTGGTACGTCAATCTGTGTTCTATGAAGTCCAACTCATTCTCTTTCAAACACGGCTGGATCATATACAGATTATGACAGGAGCAGAGTTCTCTTCAGAAGTCCAATCATTTTCATTAAACAGGCTTACATTCAGGGGCTTCACGACTGGTCCTAAGATAGAGCCTTGGATAGATTTTTGCTCTGGTTTTCACCTCAACCCCATAAAAACGAATATATGAGATGCCTTCATAGTTAACACCACACTAAATCATCGCGAAAGCTGGATAAAGGGCACTCATTGAGTATACATGATCATTCTAGCAGTTAAAAGATTCTTCAAAATTTTCTCCTCATCTGTGGCGTTTATAAATGTGCCTCTCTTATAGATCTTTTCATATAAAGTACCCCTGAGGTTTTCATTACTTTGCAAGGAAATGACCATGACCAGCTTTGTTTGATAACCTCTCTACAGTCTTCCTTTACTATGTGATGCATTGTTCTCTTTGACACATTCATATGTTAAGCAAGGTAAGTATTCTTTCAACAAGGATTTTAACAAATGTCCTTCTTGACAGCTTTGATGAGAGCTAGTGTTCTCATTGAGCATGGACAGCCACTTCTAGTAGTCTTAATATTGTTGGTCTCAGAAAATCCCTTAATAGTTTGATAAATGAATAAGCTTTTAATGTCTTAACTGTTTGAGAGATTTAAAAAACCTTTGAGGGGCTCTTTTTTGAAGCAGATAGATATCTGCTGCCAGCTTTTGTTCGATGTTCCATAAAGCTGTGAATGAATTAGGACAGCATGCATGAAAGATTCAATTTTTTTTAACAAATACTGTAGATGATCATCAACACTGAAATTTATGAACTGGAGCAGAAAACTGCCAAAGAACTTTTAGAGAAAATTATATGACATTTGCATCATTTGGAATCGCAAACCATTCCAGTTCCACTAACAGTTTATAAACTAAAGCATTAAAACTTTCATTTATTATCTTCATTCTTTTTGAAGCATCTAGTTAAATACTAATATTTAGTACAAATATGCTGAAATAATTATGTTTCAGTTCTATACCTTGTATTCCCAATTTGGTTTTTTAATACCTAAACTTTTAAGTTTTATTACAAATGATTATAGAATTATAATTAAAACTGAACTATAGATAACTTAAATTTGAATACTGCAACCTTTTTTACTGCAGATAAAAATGAGCAAACTCTTAGAATTTAGTGGAGGTGTGTGCAATCTATTCTTTAGATCTTTATGCCACCAACAATCAAAAGGAATTTCTCCAAATACAAATTATATAACAAGATCTTGCTTTAGTAAATAGATTAGAATTTCATTACTTGTAAATGAGACTTATAGTCACCCCATGGAATTTTGTTAAAAAATATGGTACTAGGGTTGACACATTTTTGTTGAAGGTGGAAAAAACCATGGAAAAATCGGGTTAAAATCGTCCTGGCAAAAATACATTTTTGCCACTTAATTACCAAAAAGGCAAAAATAGATATGTTTTATTCACAGGGATATAACTATTTTATTTTTTACAAATTCTAGCTCTCATAATATGTGACTTTAATGTTATTTTTTAACTTACTAAGAATAATATTCAATACATTATTAAAACAGTAATATAAAATTTGTATGCTATTTTAGACAATACTATGAATGCAGAACATGAGAAATGGAAGAGTAAATAACAATAAAGTAACTCACTGGCTTTGATTTAAGCTATTAAACAACAGTCCTAACTATTAAACAACTAATCCTTAGGTTTCAGTTATTTTTCACAGAAGTAACACTAATTTTGCAATGCTATCAGAACAATAGAAATTTGAAGAGATGCAAACTTAATATGCAATATAAATATGAAAAAAAAATATATACATAGTGAAACTCAATATTAAGCTGTAAGTTTAATAACGAAAAGAATTACACATAAAATAGTTAAATCTCAAATTCAATCGCATTTTCTACATGAGAACACATTTTTTGTTTTTTCAGCATTGTGTAGCAAAAAGCAAGTTTTGAAACATCATCTATCTCCAACCTTTTGAGTTTTTAAATGTACAAATGAAAAATGAGAGAATATTTCTTCTATTTCAGCAGAACTTGATGAGCATGTAATGCTAAATTCTTACTAAAGACTTTAAAAATATCACATGCTTTTGCTATACTTCTCCACCATTAATGAGCATCAATAGTTTAATCACTTGATCTTCAATAAATGTACCCGAAAAAGGTTTTTCTTTCATTTAAAAGTTTACAGCATACAATATAAATAAAGGGTTTAGTTTTCATAAGCATTCTCTGGCCCTATCTTTCTGCTCACACAATCAGGATTTTCTCCTCAGTACTTAGGAAGCAATAAATAAGCAAGACTATGCCAAACCAGAATTGCCTGCACAAATCTTTTTTTCACCCCCAGAAGAATGAGGTTTTAATTGCTTATGGTACCACAAATCGCACCATACATTGAAAAGCATCAGCAACTGTTGCAGAATCACTTTCCAGATAAGCTAAAGCACTTGCTACTGGCTTCAATTGTCTGATTGTCTTTCACTTGTTGATAAAGGGTAAAATCTTGTATATGAGCTACAATATTTTGATCCATCTCCTCATAATGCTCATTTGTAATTTTTACATATGATGTATGATTTCGAATAAAGGTTTCAAGACAAATCAGCTGACCCCTAGTACACCCAGGTAAATGAGGTGAAACACAATTACTGCATTCCTTTAACCATGCTCCCGGAGCATGGTTAAATGAATGCAGTGAATATAATCTATGAGTTTGCTAATGCTTGAAGGTGTTATATCGTGTCCAAAACCATATGTTATCAGAGTTTAATTCTCCAATTTTTTATCCATTTCACGTCTCATTTTCTCCATAATTTTAGCATTATCAGTAACGATGCTTTTAACTTGACAGTCATATTTTTCTGTAGTCATCTGAATAATATCACTGCATTTTTTATATAAAAATTCTGCTGATTCTTTGTAGTTCCAGTGTTTTCAACATCTATAATATATGGCTCTTCATTAACTTGAATGCAAGATGCTATTATCAGTTCATTATCGGTATTGCTTCATCCATCAATAACAAAAAAGTAATTTCTTTCCCTTTTTTTACAAATTAATCCATCCATTTCATTGTAAACAGCACCTAAAAGCAGACCTGCCAGTTCTTAACGTGAAGAGGGCTTAACAAGTAACAAGTGATTGGTGATAAACATTGTAAAGAACATGGAGAAAAACATTTTCCCAAAATAATTTACTCTCATTTCCAATGATCAAATTATATTGAGGTGTGCAGTCTGCATGATGAGAACGGAAAAATGGTGAGAATATCACTTAAAAAATTAATTTGCTCATATATGCAGTAGTAATTTAAACCTATATTTGCTACAGTAATTTTGTTTTTAAAAGTTATTACTTATTAGGGTCTTGAATGTACAAACTGTAGGTTTAAACATTTTTAGTATACATATATATGTTCAGGTTAAAAATGTATAGTTCAGTTATTTCACAGAATAACTAGGTCGGAGATGGCGAACCTTTTTGGATCAACGTGCCATTTTTCTAATGAAATGTTTAATGAGATATAGGTGTGCCATCAAATAATTCTGACTTGTGATTATTGGGAGAAATAATAAAACTAAATACAAACAAATCAAAATTCTATATTTAATACGCAAAAATACATTTAGCACTGTATGGTAAATGTGGTTATACATGTAATTTAAATTAAAATAACATTAGTGTGACCTCTGCTGTTGTAGATTAATTGACAAATAACTTACATCAGGATTATAGGATGTTCCTTTTAGTAGAATGCATGCTGAGATAGAGTCATCTGTTAAAAGCGGTTTCTAAGCGAGTCTTTGAAGTTATTTATCTCTGAAAATAATAACTCACACGCATAGGTAGATGAAAATATGGTTAAAATAACATAATCCAGCTTCTTCAAATAGTTAAAAGCGTCTGGAATACAATTCCATGTTTCCAAAATATTTCGTTACTGGAGCTTCTACTTATATTACTTGTTAATCTTTCTGCTTCAATCAATTCCAACATTTTCCTTGTTTCAATAAACTTTTGAATCCATATTGAACTAGGCTGGAAATCAATCAGTTGCATTTCAAATTCTTCAATTTCCAACCAATCGAATTGGGACAAGTTCAGTTTATCGAACAAAATCACAACAGGGTACATAATAAATTTGAACATTTCAAAAATTCCTTGAACTGAGAAAATCTCACTGAAAATTCTTAGTTTAAAGAATAAATCGTGGAAATAAATTCATCAATAACTGTTTCCATTTTGTTTCTCTTGGGCGTCTAAATCTTTGATATTTTTTTTTTCAAGTTTGGGAAGTACTTGTAGTTTCTTGTAATAATATCGTTTCTGAAAGCAGCCACAGTTTAGCTCAAAAACACAATGAGATCCATCATGACGATAACCGTTTTACTCGCCTGAAGCTTTATGTTCCATTCATTGAAATGCTGGCTATATGTCTGTGAAAAATTTAAAAGCCACATTATATTCATCAACTGTGGGTATTGTTAAATTTTGTTCTCATTTACAGACACAGTCTGATTTCTTCAAGCAATAACAAATCTTTGAAATGCGTTCCCACGGCTCAACCAGGGAACATTATTATACATTAGTAAGCCATTATACGAATTGACTTCATCCACAAAGCATCCAGCTTTGGCTTATATAAAGCCTGTGATGATATGAAATTGACTACTTTGTGACTAACGTTATTACATTATCAAGAGATAAAAAACAATCTTTGCACATAAGGCTTGTTGGGAATACAGTGGCATTCAAGAATCGAAAAGTATTACATCTGTTTTAAATAAAGAAATGAAATCCTTTTTTTTTTGCCTACCATATTTGGAGCACCATCAGTGGTAACTGAATTTTTTTCAAATCAATTTCTTTCTCAAAGCAAAGCGAATTTCTTACTGCCATAAAAATATCTGACTTTTGTAGTTGTTAACAAGAATGTTATCACAATTAATTGTTCATTAATGTTTCCTACAAATATCGAGCAAAAGACAGCTAACGAGCCAATTTCTAATGATGTCAATACTTTCATCAAGACATAGCGATATAAAGGAGCAGATTTAATGCTCACCTTTTAGTTGATCTGTCAGCATTTTCTGCCAGTTTCAAGATTCTATCTTTTATTGTGTTTCTAGATAGAGAACATCTTTGATGCATGAATTATCTTATATTTATTATCCCAAAATCATCAAAAAGTGAGGGTCGATACCAACCAAGCTTCCATCAAAACTTTCCCTCTTGAAAAGGTTCTCATGCCAGAGCAATGGCATTTTTTGCAGCCAAGTAATCCGCCATACACTTTGGTGGCAATTTTGCTTACATAATGAACATAGATCGCCTATCGTTTATTTCACCTTTTATTAAAAATAGCTGTACTGACTTTCAGCTCTGTTTCACTTTTATCACAATAGATTTGTGATTTGTTTCAAATGTCGCTTTTTACAGACGATGATCTGCATACCACTGTTCCAGAACATAAAAACACACCACTTGTCGCCTTTACTGATCATGCCACATTCCTCAGTCCACAAAGTTTGAAATTCTCTGCTACACTTACTATCTTGCACTTTCTGTTTTTATGTGAACTAGCTATGTTAAATAAAGCTAAAAAATCATAAATTTAACAGAAATAAACTTTATATATACAGTTGTGTCAACGAAATTGGACTATTCTCCTATGTGCTCGCTTGATCACACCCAAAAACCCTTTACTGACTGCAGGCTTCATGCATAATTTTTTGTTTTTGGAAACTGAGTATTTGTATGAGATTTCTGTAGTGTCTACTCTTTCGCTTTTGTCTCAGGTCATTCAAAATTTTAAAAATAAAGCTGTGAGAGTTACTTTTTTAATTAAGACAAGAATTAGATCACACTGATCAATTAGATGTATACAAGCTGAACCATTAATGTAAACATAAGAAAATATTTTTAAGCAAACTTGAATATATCTAGAAATATTTACATATACACACACACTTTGTGTAGATAAACATTGCCTCATTAGCAATTATAATACACGACGTAACTACGCTAGACATAACAAAAGAGTCTTCTCCCCGACTTGTCGGCGTCGCGACAGATCATTTGCGTTTGTTCATAATGCTGATAGAAGAGCTCATTACCACCTGTGGGCTATTGGAAGTTAGCAAAATATAAACGCAGAAGACTGAAGTATCAGTGGTGATTCTTACTTAAACCAAAGTTTAAAAACCAAACATTTATAATGAATTCAATTAAATAAAATTCATTACAACAAACTTATAAACTGCCCAAAGCAAGATATTATTCAATATTCATTTTACTCTTATTTATTTCTGCAACTAGCAGAACTAACTCTCTCCTAGAGCCAAAACCAACCCTCAACTGCTACCCATAGTTTATTCATATCCGCGATATATTCCTCTAAGTCACAAACAGAGTATGGGCAAAGTCAGTGGCAGCGCGATCCCAGCACCTAATATTGGCTGGATCGGCAACGCCACTTAGTTTGCATTCTATGATGATCACTGCCAGTTACCACAATGTACATGAGTTATTCGATCCACATGTAATGAGCTTGAATGTACAAGTGGTTCAATATATGATACAAAAAAATAGAATCTGTTGACAACATATAATACTTCATAGTAAACTTAATATTTTCAGTTAAATGCAACCATTTTGATCGATGGCATGCCCAAAATAATCTTGTCATGCCATATTGGTTCATTTGGACAATGTTTTTTTCACTTGAAAATTTATCCCTGAAAAGGATAACCCCGAAAAATATACGATGGTTAAAGGTAAAAACCTTTTTCTTTTCACGAAGATAAGGGAGATATTGAAAAATTTTTAGAACAAACAATTCGAGGTTCTTAACAAAAATTGAGAATATTGATTGCAGCATTATCAACAGAGCCTGCTTTTATGCTTAGAAAGCAAGCAATAATTTGTTTTTTTCTTCTTAATATTTATTTAAATAAATAAATCTAAATCAATATTAAAAAGGTTATAAATTCAAAAATTACCTTGAATTTTAGAGTCATCTTTATTCTTACTTTGCACCCGTGATAATTCGCATTATTAAACCCAGAACCATTTAATTCTCTCTTGCCTTGAAGAGTCTATATATTAGTATCAGCCTTTTCTTCAGCGCAAATCTAAAACCAAAAGCAGGAAAAAGTTATGGAAAAAAACGATCTATATTTGAGTTTAATACACAAAAAGCAAAATATTGCCTTTCTTATTTATTTGAGGATGGCCTAACAAAATATACAAATATCTTTCTTTGAGGTTTAGTACCAATTTTATAGCATAAATATTACATCAGCCGTGGGAAACAGCATGGAGTCACAAATTACCAAAGAAAGAATGAAAAAAAAAAAATATGTAGAAAACCATTATTGCAAATTTTATTCAACAAACAAAACTGGTGTCTAACACCATTTAGAGTTATGTGCAGTTTTTGTTACCACCCTATCATTCAATCCAATCATCAATCTAAATGACACAATATTTACATAGATGAATCTTTCCACTTTTAAAGAAAGATCAGAATTTTTTAATACCAGACATAAAAAAAATTGCACATTTACTCATCATTATCATTACTACTGTTTCAATTTATATATCTGGCTTGGATAATTCACTTTCAATAAATCTTTTTTTTTTTTTCTTCCCTTATAGGCATATCTGCAATCACTGAAAATTGTTTAGAAGATTAAAACTAAAGTCTCATATAAAAACTAAAAAGCAAAATTTTCCATTTTAAAATTATATTTATATATAAAAAAAATTACATGTTGTAGCGATTCCCAAGGCTGTGATCCAAAAATAAACCAAATACATTGTGTAAAATTTTTGAGCCTCCTTTATTAAAAACTTTGAAAAAGAGCTTTATAAACAATAACCATGTCTATGAGAGGTCCTTTCATCCACTTTTAAAAAATGAATAAGACTTTTTCTTCACAAAATTATTAAACGACACGACCCTGAAACCATACTCAGTTTTTAAAGTGGGTAACAACCCAGAATATGTACCATAATTAACTAGATGTTTCAATGGTATATTCATATTTTTAAAATTCATCCAAATGAAACCGAAAATTTATAGAATTGTAAAAGTCTACTATGAATTAGACCTTGCAGATCCAAACAAATTTCAAAAGGGATGTAATTTGTAATTAGTATCATTACTGCCTAGTGGAAAGTAGTTTTTCCCATGCACACACAGTCAGACCTATAACAAAGTCGCTTAGTGGAAAAAGCTCTGTTATATGGAAAATTAAAGCTACGTAAGGTTCGTATCTCTACCTTTCTTTATATAAACTAAACTAAACAAATTTTAAACTCATAAACACTTTATTATTTAGAAAAAAAAGATTATTAATATGGAGTATTCTCAATTAAATAAAAAACCTCACGGTAAGAAGAAAGCCTTTTATTTTTTCTCGATGCTTCAAGCACCTTACTGTTGATATTTTTTGAGCCACAAGAAACAAAGCCATTAAGAACCAATTGATCAACACTTCACAAAATGAACGGGACTAGTTCAAGAACAAAGGAGACTCCACTGGGGAAAAGGGGATATCAAAAATGTTTCCAGTTAGTTGGAAAGTCAGAGTTAAAGGTTGCATTTCTCTGGATGAAACACTCTATTGCCTTTGGGGAGTTAGGTGCTTAATAAAACAGGTGAAGATTTATGATCACCATATAAATGAGTTAAGAGAAAATAACTTGAAAATGGGTAGAAATATTTTCCTCCCACCAAGTCACTAATAAAGGGAAATTTAAAACATGACACATTGAGAGACATATTCTTAACTAATTTCATCAAATGTGACATTGCAGAAATTTAAAGCATTAAATTTTTAATTATTTTCTATGATATTTGGTTGAGGTTAAGAAAATGCGAGAAACTGTTTTTATATGATGATGTATTAATTTCTCAATCCACATCTTTACTAATAATATCGTCGTATTCAGAAGTATAACCAACAAAACTCTTCTTTGGTTTATGGAGTGTTATTTTACTTTCAAGTCTGGTTTTGTTTTTTTGCTTTGTTTGAAATATTGGCTTTTAAAAATATATTCCCGTTATTTATTACTAATTATGGAACATCTTGGATAAAATTTTTAATTGGTTTTCCTCTAGAGAGAAAGAGTTTCAGCAACAGCTAAGCCAATCTCTAAAACAAATACAGAAAGAAAAAGAAAGAGTGGACATTATTAATTGAGATTTACGGTTAAAAACGAAAGACTGATGCTAAATGTTGAAAATTTTACCTGAAGTACCACATCCATCCCACCCATTAAAAAGCATGTTTGTTGCTCAGTTATATTATGTAACAATTAAATTTTTAATTAATTAACATGTGTTTCTTAACAATACACTTTATTAATAAAAGTTAAAACATAAAAACTTTTTAAGCAAGTAGCACTGTACCAGCTTTCCAAAAAAAAGTCTTAAAATGATAAATTCACAAAAAATTCAATATTAGGTAAGTAGGGGTCTACTGCAAACCAAAAACAAGGGTCTATGAGACAAGAAAGTTGAGAATCTCTGGTCTAGCCCCTCAAAAGCTAGTTTCCTCCTGAATCTCCATCTTCGAAATACCAGTAGCAGTCACTTCATTTTAATATCTACGCATAAATTGTTCCTCTGCCTTTTCATCACTATTCAAAAATTGGTAGCATTTGTCATTTAGTTCTAAATTATGGATAGCCCTGCTTATTAACATGCCTTCTGCACAAAGCAAGGAAATGGTCATTAGGCTAAATAGAAGGAATTTTTGATTCTGAATCAAATCATAATGTGGAAGGAACAATCATGTTCCATAGTCATTACGATTCTGCTAAGTGCGATAATTCTGATTCTGTAGTGAATGATATGGTTGATTGTGCAAATTATTTTAGTGTGACAGTAATTTTGTTTGCCCTGATAGTTTAAAACCTTTCAAATATAAATACAAGTTGAAATGCCATGTATATAAATTTAATTATAATAATACTACATTAACTGAGTCTTTCAAAAACCAAAGTTCTGTTGTGTGCCATGGTGAAGTTCTAATAGTAAGGTTCAGTGTGCAAAAAATTGGAATGTGGCCGAGAGTAACTTTGAGCACCCTAAATGTTTAAAACTTTTCACAAATAAATATAATTTGAAACACCATGCAAATAAATTTTACTCTTATAGTGGAAAGATCTTTACAAGTAACAGAGAATAAGTGGTCTGTTTCAACAAATAATACAGAAATATAAACTATACATGAAAATAACAAAACTTCT
>BMAU01007521.1:0-12797 GCA_019973935.1 Trichonephila clavipes | reverse complement strand
GTTATATATAGATACTATATATATATTCAAGTTATATATAGTATCTATATATAACTTCCGTTATACTATAGGTACTATATACAACTGAATTATCGCCCTCTTTGCATTAAAACAATGAATAAACAGTAATCAATCAACAATGAATAGAAGTATTTATGCATGTGCCAAATGATAGTAAATAGATGCAAGCAAATTATAAGTATGACTAGGGTAGTAGTTGGATAGTATTCCATATAATCTACCCAGTCAGTTAATATGGAAGTGATGGTAAGTGAAAAGGTTCAAGATGAAGAAGTGCAAAGGACACAGAAATGTATGTAACCTAAGAGTGTATATGTTTGCCATTATCCGCTTCAACCTATTGTCAACTCTCACATTGATTGAAGTCCTGATGGCCCGAGCAATGACAATTCCACATAATAAAGACCATCCGAGATATTTCAACTGGAAGAGTTGGAACAATCAACGAGACAGGTGGGATGGTCAGTAGACGTTAAGTAGGAGAATGAGGTGGATGTGGGTTAAAGCCGAGCAACCGTACCTTTATTACTTTTACGGATGATACATGAGTAGTCATCAGGGGCGTAGGTACTGCAGTATCAGCCATATCAATGACATTGGCCCCCAAACAATAGAGGCCCCTACATGTGTAAGTACAAAATTGTAAAATGCTATCAATAGTCCTCATTTACAAAAGCTCTCATTTCAAAAGAGGGCTCAAAAGGAAGTTGAATACAGGGCCTACTTCAGGACTTGCTACGCCAGTGGTAGCTTCATGGCATATCATGATAATGCAATACTGGTCTTTTTGCAACCAATGTGAATCTCAGTCTAACTGCAGAAGAAGAATTCAGTAGAAGGTGACTTTAAAGATTTGCTTAGGTGTCAAGAACTCCCCAATTTTTTATTAATTACGTATCATACCACACTCTCAAGAATGGGCTCTGCTTTCGAAGTGGGAAGAAGGTTCAGAAGATAAAAATCTAACCTACATTTTATGTAACTCACCTCTCCTTCCGCCACTTTCATAGAAAACAAGGAAACATTGGTAGAGATTTGCAGGCCCTTGATTTACAGCATAGTTTCCAAATGGTGAGGCCACCCAGGGATGTCTTAAAACTTTTGAGGCCTTTACACAAATGTAGGGGGTCCACCATGACTCTTAAGAACGACAGTACATTGTATATGTTGTCAATCACTAGTACAAAATAATAACTCAAAACAAATAAATGCGTATGACTTACAATCGCACATGCTGGCTTTTAACCTACTGTCGTCTTTTTAGACTGAATGAGTAATGAATGATGGTACCCTGGGCCTATGGATGGACAAGGTTCATCAAATATAACCAGTTGACATATTGTCTGAAATTTCTAGTTTTTGAGAATACATCCGGAAATAACTTTTGACCGTTGAAATTATTCATATCTTGGATCTTGTGATGTTCCTCCCCTTGGAAGTACATCTCTCGGGAAGCATCAGCGTGAGCTAGAGGTGTAGGATTATCGAAAGAACTAGATCAAACACATCTTTAATAGGACTTAATTAAGATATTCAACTTTAAACCTTTAACAAATTAAATTATAATACTTAATATGAGAGAATCTTACGATGGTAAAATACGCAACACACAATAAGATTCTTAATCTAATTTAGACCACTATCAATAAACGAACCGCCTACCCCGATTCTAATATTAAATAATCAATCCTACCTTATTACAGCTTGAGCAACGATCAATCTTGTTCTTTGTATGAATGGCGCAACTTGGCTGATTCCTTCTATTCGATCACTAATAATTTGAATTCAATGTCACACAAAAAACTCATTCAGACTTGAAACACGAACTGTAATAACCATCAACTGCCACAAACTAACGTCAATTGTCAAACATTACCCCTACATTGCCATCTCGCTACTCTAAGATCCGATATTTAAAAGTTTGTTCATTTGCATCTTTATCTTCACACTTCACTTCTTGAATTTGGTTGAAAAGAGTCGTCATTAATTCTGGCCCAAAGAACCCAAAGGACTTGTTAAAGAAAAGACGTGAGTCGTCACAAATCTTATTAAGGCTTAGTCAAGGACGAGACGAGGCCCCCATTGTGGCTGAAGCCCTGGGCCCGCTCTCGGTTCGCCTACGCCTTAAGATTCCCTGTACCACCCCCCAGTGAATACCGGAGCTCTTTAGGGGGCCCAAGACAATCGTAAGAATGGCCGTGGTGTATCTTTTCATTTAGGAAATTAATGGAATAAAATATTTTGAAAGTGTATACATTTTTTTCACAAACATTTTATGAAGTTAATCAAAATTTTGCATCTTATTTCTACCGCAAATAAACATTCAAAAATTTAAATCAGCATTAGTATTAGCGAAAAGTCTTTGAAAGGTAGTTTGCAAAGACGTGCTTCACGCAAATCTAGTATGTTTTGACAAAAATAGATGAGTTTGTTATAATTTGTTCACAGGTGAGTGCAATGACATCAAAAGACAAGCAAAGGCCTACAAGTTGATGAAATCAAAACGTATTAAAAATAAGGATAGCTCTAGAATGTCCCTAGTTTTTATAAAAGGCTACAAAAAAGAGTGAGACTTAAACAAGATTTTTTTTTTTACAAAAAATTCTTTACTAACGACCCCACTGTACTCTGATTCGTTTTCATTAACTCTAAAAGTCTCAGTTACTAAATTAGAATTCAAATCAAGGGAGCGTCTAGTTTGGATCAACACACTTACAGTATTCATAATAACGTAATTTCGTTACATAAAAACAAACTTAATATACCAAACTTTATCATCTTATTTTACTACGGCAACACTCAATCGCATGAAGTCTGAATATATTATTGTTGCAAATCCTGTAAACGAAAATTCGGGTTCTAGAATCCTAGTCTTCTTTCAATTGCTTTTTATTTCAACTATAACAAGAGTAAAACCATCATGAAAGAAATTTGACTGTACTTATCACAAATAATTAATCATAACTTTATCGCCATGTTGTAAATTTATACGTTTCCAAGGACACGCAAACCCAAGAAAAAAGCTTTCGTAAATTAGAAATTGATATTAAAAGTTCTGGCTCAATGTCATCCCTGTGTGTATTGTGGATAACAGAACTAAAAGTTTAGTTGCATTTTTTCCACTTTTGACTGAGCGTGGGATTCAGCAGTGCCCAACTTTACTGTAAAAGAAAAAGGAACAGAGACTGTACCACAATCACTAAACGTGGTTATTTGCGACATATATTAATGAAGTTGAAAAACCCAATATCAACAAACTGTTAAAATAGTACCAGTCTCGTTAATTTATTTTTATTCTTAATTGATTTTACATTTATTTTTAAATTTTTAATACAGCTTCTGACAATAAAGCCCGGTGAATAAAGTCAAAGCGCTGATCTGGCAACACTGGCAAAACAAAAATGCTGCAGCATTGGTCGTGTAGCATCAGGTGTTGAACATCTGCCCCCACGTTGTTTAGTTTCTTAGTATGTTCCGTGTACGACTCTGTTTCGTCAGGCGCTTGTTCAGTGCGTTGGTTAAATCAGAACAGGAAAATGAAGGAACAAAAGATCAATTTAAAGTTTTGTTTTAAGCTTCGACAAGGCAATATGAAAGAAACATATGCGATGTGCTGGTACGTGTTCATGAAAATCAAGGACTATCCATGAAGTGTGTGTAGCAATGAGTGATTCACCAGTTTTCGAGAATGCCGAGAAAGAGTTTCTTGACAAAACCCGCAGGTGGAGTGACGAAGATATTGGAGAGCAATTTAATTAATCACGAAAGATCGTTGATTAACTGTGCACATGATAGCTGATAAACTGCAAAACAACCGTGAATCCATGCGACAAATCGTTAACTAGTATCTAGGATGAGACAAACGTGGGGGATACGAAAGGTACGACCCCAGTACGCACAAACCAAGGTTCATGGGAGTTTTTCTGTTCACTACAATGTTCATCCTCACATTGACAATATCGTCAAAAGTTCCTGGCAAAAAAGGAGGTGGTAAAAATTGAACGTACACTATATTCGAAATATCTCAATCCTCCAGACTTCTTCCTATTCCCACGACTCAAACTCGCTTTGAAAGGGAAAGCAGATTTTACGATATTCCTCTGGACATCCAACGAAACATGACGAGGCCTTTGAACACCATCCAAAAGGAAGACATCCTGCAAAGTTTCCAGGACATGCATGTAGGATTTAAAGCATTAGGGAATATAAATATATTTTTCCGATCAGTAAGGTTACAACCCTCACGAATAGATGGTGCTACCAGCAAATATATGCATCCCTCCCCTCACGGAATGGTGTGTGAAAATGAAATGTGCAACAAGGCTTTCTCACAGAGTTGTATTTTGTAAACACATTTACTTATTCATACCACAGAAAAGCCTCATGTTTGTGAAGTATGCAACCAGGCTTTCTCACAAATATGTTGTTTCCTACCAAAGAAAAATACTCATTTTTGTAAAATATGCAATAAGTCTTCCATTGAAATTAGAGATTTCAAGTGACATTAACATTCGTACGTATATGAATGAAAAATCCTCCTGCAACAAGGCTTTCTCATAAAATGATACTTTAAAAAGATCATTTGCTTACTAATGCTAAACAAAAGCCTTAGTTTTGCAATATCTAGAACTATTTGTGTGAGATAGATGAATTATTCGAATATTTTTGTCTAAAAAAAATTATAAGCCTTAAATTTGAAAAAAATTTCAGATTTTTTTCTTATATATGCATTACTTAAAAAAGGTCATTTTCACATTGAAAATGAAAAATACCATGTATGTGAAAAAATAAATCATAATTTAACACAATTTAATGTGATATAATTGCTGTCATAGACTTAATCTTACAAGACTACTTACTGTTTATTGTGTTATTTTACATTACTGTTTTATTAGTATAGATCGCGGAGTAATTTTTGACAAATGTATTTATTTTCACAAATAAAAGTAAATATTACTGCTTTAGATGGAAAAGTGTCTTTATTTTGACAAATAAAAATAAATACTTTTGTTTTGCATCAGGGGTAGGCAACCATTTTGTTAAAAGTGCCACTATCTGATAAAAAAAAATACGAGGGTTGGGGCATAATTCATAGCAACTATTTTTTTCTTGTTTATATGTGAATGGATCACAAACGTATACGTGTCGTTTGGAAGTTCTGCAGACATAGTGTTTATACAAAAGAACAGATGACTGTGATAGCTGGTAGTAATGTATCGAGGGCCGTGAAATCAGTCAGTTGGTGAGTGTCGTGTGATGGAAGTAACCTGTTTTGAGTAGCGTTCTTACATCAGAATAGCCGTTCACCGAGGGAAAAATGCGATGGAATATCACATTGAATCAGTGGAAACCCTTGGAAATAATGCCTTACCATACGGTACAGTAGCACTGTGGGTGTACTGTGTTGTCATTCTTTTGCACTGTGAAGACCATATTGCCCTGTATACTACCGTAATAAATTATTGTATTACGATATTTCAGTGCCATTCATTGTCCACACATGTAGTTAGCATCTTGTCCTTTCGTCTGTATTTGTCACATTTCCAACCGGACTGGTATATTCATGAAAAAAAAAAAAAAACAGTTGCCATGACTTTTGCCCCAACCCTCGTATTATGCCTGGCAATTCGAACTTTTCCAAGTGGGAAAAAATATGGAAAAGGGAAAAGAATGTTACTTCTGATTATGGAATGTTTGCGCAAATAGCTTATTTTGTTATGACAGTCTAAGTAATGGAAAGTTAAAATTATAAGGAATAATACTAAAGTAAAAACTTTTTTTTCATGAACATCTTATATGATCAATCATTAGGTTAATAGGTATTAAAAATGAATAACTTAAAACATTTCATTTAAAGTTCTTTAACTGTCAAATACTTGCTGAATTGGCTTTTGAATTCAATTATTATTTTTTTTTACCATGCCATTTTTATAAGGATTAGTTCTTGAAGATGTTAACAAAACTAGAAGGTTTTAGGTACTTATCTGTTAATGTTGATTTAATTTTTGATCTTGTTATGTTCCTAATAATAATAAAATTTGTTCAGCGAACATATGATACAAAACTACTACAATATTTGACAACCAAATCGTGTGAATTTGAAAAATTCCTTGTTACAAATTTTAACAATTCAACATAATTCGAATCACTTGTAGTTGAAATGATCCTTATATTAGGTTGAGGTGAAAGAAATCCATTATTTTTTCAGTAGGTGGGGCTGTAGTGATCGATATCTCTCTCACTCTGGACAGTTCATTGTTTTCCTCCTGATATTTGAAAATTCGCTGGCTAAAATTCCAAAACTCGCGATTGCACTTCCTTTGGAATATCAGTATCCACAAGAATAAAGAAGTTTTTTTTTTCGATTAAAATTTCGTATTATAACACAATTACTCGTGTTTAAAATACATTTTAATTTTTTTTGTCTGAGATAACCACATTTCAATAAAGTTATTAAAAAAATGTTTATTATGTCAAATTTTTCAAGAAGTTTTCACTTGCCACTGTTAGAGCTCTGTTGTTCCACGGGTTGATCAATCCTGTTTTATGTTAAGAAATATTTATTGAATATTTTTGATATTGAAATTTTTTAATCTATTGCAGAACTTCTACTTATTATTTGAATTTCAATTTAAACCATGCAATATTTTTGTATGTTACAAGTTTTTTTTATAGATAATTTTGTGAATTTAAAATTAATTTTTAATTGATAAAAATTAAATGTGAAATTTGGAAAATGTGAAATATTTTTTTACGTAAGTGGATAAAGTTTTTCAGTATGGCGTTAATTCAGAATGACATATTAGGGTATCTTGCTGAAGATATTTTTAAAGCATTTATGTAAGCAATTGTGAAAAGAATTATGTCATCATAGCTTATATGTAAACTGAAAATCTATAAAAATAATTTCTCTCTCTTTTTTTTTATATAAAGCCTTTAAATTTAAGGGATCCGACTACTTTCGGATCCATGATTTTCAAAAACGCATAAATGGATAATTTTCATGATATTTAGTGTCACTTAGATTAGAATATATGCATAAACTTGTTTTAAGGACATTTCGACAAAAAAAAGTTTTTTTTAATTCAATATTTCGGCAAAAAATTAACTTAGAATAACCTTTTTTCCAAATGTTCTCCTTTTGTGAAAAATGCTTCTATTAGAATAATATTTTGCCTGTATATAGCTTAGATTTCTGTTCAGAGGCTCAACTAGAATTTTTGAAATATATAACTTAGAAGTGGGTTTATTCATATTTTACGACAACAGAGGGGAGCAATTTTAAGAAAAAAACACGAATAACTATTTCAATTAGTGGTAACTCTGAAAATAATGTGAATTATTCAAATATTCTAGTTGAGCCTGTGTAGAGAGGTCTGAGCTATATACAGGCAAAATATTATAATAGAACCATTTTTCACAAAAGTAGAACATTTCGAAAAAAGATTATTCTAAGTTAATTTTTTGCCAAAATATTATATTTAAATAATTTTTTTTTGTCAAAATGTCCTTAAAACAATTTTATGCATGTATTCTAATCTGAGTGACATTAAATATCATGAAAATTATCCATTTATGCGCCTTTTTAAAATCACGGTTCCGACCGTAGTCGGATACCTTAAAGTAATATTCACATATAACACCTAGTAAAAACTGCAGGAACATAGCTACCACCATATCAATGATATGGGGCTCCCAAGGTACAAGGGCTCTAATATGAATAAGCGAAAGATAGAAAAAGGCCGAGAGGCCCCAAAGAATTTTGTTACAGGCCCTCTGAGGACTAGCTACACCAGTGAAAAACTGATGTAAATATTTAAGTAAAAAATTAAATAGATATTCACACACACATGTATGACTTATAAACATTTGTTGAAATAAATGTACCAAATATCAGCTTGCTTGGATTCGCTTACAGTTTTGAAATATATTTTTGAAGTAAAGTTCTATAAATTTTTTGGAATATTTAGAATGAGATAATGTAGTAATATTACGATTCGTGTGCTTTAAGTTTTTTAAAAATTTTAGTAGTTTATTAGTTCTAAAAATAATGCATCTATCTTCCTTGCCATATTCACATTTTCATTATATTATTATTTAAATATATATTTTTTTTCCATTTCAAGTGAGTATTGTGATATTGGAATATTCAGAAAATCTGTAAATGTTTAAATAATTAAAAGTCTAACAGGAACTCTAATCACGACTTGTTAAAATATAAATAAACGGGAAACAAATAAAATTGGAGCAAGACCAAATATACTTACAAATCAGAATTTAATTAACATTAAAACAATTGTTAATCAAAATGTACGCACACATTAAGTTTACATAATTAGATACAATAGAAAATAGTTCAACTATAGTTTGTCATATTCTTTAAGGATTCACTGAGAATCGCGTATCTTGTTCAAAGAACTATTTATGCATAATTATCACGTTAAATAGTTACATGCACGGGTTTATTGCCAGGTATGGAATATTTTGGTGTATGACTGTCTCATATGATAGTATAATACTTTAAATTAAATTACTTTTTAGTTCTTGTTATAAGTGGTTCCTTTCCTTCTAAGTTTTCATTAGCAGCACATTAGAGACTTTTTTTCAAAGCTATTTTGAGAAATTTACTTATTCTGTATTTTATAAATGCCTGTAAATGAAAGGGGAACTCCTTGTCATGAAATGTATGCAAAATGAAGTTTAAAATTAAAATTCCTCGAAATTTTCATGAAATATTTAGGTTAGAGGTACTTGAAAAATAATAACTTAGCCTTGAATAGAGACTTTACATAAAAGCGATTAGAGACATATGCTTTTATTGACTGAAGACAAAACGAGAATAAACATAAAATATACACATATTCAAAATTAAGGTCACAAACATGTTTTTCGATATAATTCTAAATTACCTTCAGTAAAACTAATAGAATAAGTATTTTACATAATTGAAAGAATGGTAGTACAGTATCAGGCTTCGGCTTAGGGAAAAAAGCTGTTTAGCTTCAGTTTTCTTTCAGAACTACTGAAGTGAGAACGTTTAAGCATATGGGATTTTTTCCTGAAGTTTTGATGAATATAATATTAAGTGAGCCTGTTTGCAAAGAGAATGACTTCTCATAATCCTTTAGATCAGTGTTTCTCAAACTGTGGGGCGCGATAACCTTACGAGGGGGGCGCGAGCATATCAAAAATAAAAGATTTAAAAATATTTAATTTACTGGAATGAATTAAAACAAAATGCTTTCAAACATAATAAAAAATGCACTTTTACTCTGATATAATTTATAGGCGCGCGCGCGATATTAAGTCATCAAAAATAAAAACTTCTTCAATACCTAATTAGCTATCTTTGATCCTATAACCAAATAAAAAAAACTTTTATTTGATTTGCTGTAATCCCATGATGAGAGATTTTTTTATTACGCTTCCTTTTTAATCCTAACATACTAATTCAGAGAAAAAATTTAGGAACAAAAAAAATTCATCACTGTCATTATTTTTGAAATACTGCACATTATAGCTGTAATCTGTTTTGACCTTCTAAGTTATTGGTACAGTTAGTTATGATCCCTCTCTTATGTGTTTGTTTCTCATTTAGGGAAGTTGTAAGTAATGTATTTCTCTGTTGCGCTTTTTTCCATGAAAAGAGTTTTATGATATTTGAAAAACCATGGAGAGAGAGAGTATTTAAGAGTATTCTAAAATATATAAAGCACAACGAAAAACGTTTTACAAAATTTTTTATTAGTAACATATATATTATCATAATGAATACACTTTTTACCCGGAAGTGGTCACGCGGGACACACAGATTACGAAATCGTTAATTCTGGCAAAACTGTTTATTTGTTACCAACGAAAAATTGAAAAGTCCTTGAAAGTAGGTAAGTATATTTTCTCATAATTAAATTATTCACTGGAATTACGATTTTTATTGTGTACTATAAAAATAATTATAAAAAAAGGATTGGGGTAACTCAATAACCCGGCTCGACCATTTGTATCCAGTGCGCGCCTGCTCCAGGATTAAAACATGTTGAAGTCTTTTCGCTTTAAATATAATACAATTATTCTTCATCTGAATTTTATATTATTGTTCATTATTCAACATCAATTCTAAATGATAATTCTGTAAGGCTTAAAATTATAGTTCGCTTTATACTAATTATACTTAGAGCAATCATTTTTAAAAAATCATTTTACATTTTTGTAAACATTGTCGTGCACTTGTCTTTACTCTCCTTACAAAATTCGGCGATTATTTCAATAATGTTTTATTTTCTTATAAATGAACTCGTACAAGCGGGTACTTCAGCCGGTATACTTTTAATGTATCAGTGTTCCATAGTAGTTTATAACTAATTAATTAATACTAAATTAAGAACAAGTTTAATAAGTATTTACGACTTCTGTGGGCTTGTCTTGCAAAGCAGTTTTTATAAGGAATGCTTATGATTAGAAATTGACCCTCTGAGTTCTTTTTCTATATTTAGCAGATATCTATATTTTGTCTTCTAAGCAGCCACCGCATTTTGCAATATGTTCAATTTAAAAATTAGAGAAAGGAAAAATAACACACATAATAATTATCCTATTATTTTATTTATTTATTACTTAAAAGTAGTATACAAAATTTAATACTTATGTTACTAATTCGTATGATTTATAATTAAGATCGCCTATTGTAGCTTTAGCATCAAAGTTCATTATTATTGCATTCAGTACATTATTAATGTATAAGGGGGGCGCGATAAAAATTGTGATCGAAAAGGGGGTGCCAGTATTGAAAGTTTGAGAAGCACTGCTTTAGATGATTTCTATAGATGGATGACCGTTACTAAGCTTGAAGCTCGCCAGTCTCAAGTGGAGGTGGCTCGAGGGTTGCCGAAAGCAGTCTCCCGGCAGTGGAATCAATTCCAAACAAGTGATACTTTCAACAAGAATGTCGGCCAAGGCCACCACAGAACGACATCTGCACAGGATCACTATTCGGCACTAAGCGCAAGACGACATAGGCGGACAACGGCTCCTCAACCTGCTTGTGGCCTTGCTGCTGTGTCTGAAAGAACAATTTCCGTGCAAACCGTCTACAGACGACTTGCAGAGTTTGACCTTTATGCCCGGCGTCTAGTCTTGCGTGGATTTTGACTACATCCAACAGCAAATACCAGTTATGGAGCCAGAATCATTAGTCGTGGACAATAGAAGAATGAGGCCGTGTTCTTCTTAGAGATGGTTTGAGATTCACCAGACGGTGATTCTCGTCGAGTTTTCATTTGGAGAAAAAGTAGAACTCACTTTCATCCTTCCTAAGAACCAAAAATTGACAGATTTAGAGGCAACGGAATCCATGTATGTGATGGTGGGCAGTCGTATACCACTGCGCGTGTCTTCGATGCGTGTACTGTCCACTCACAGTGCTGTAGGGATGAGGTCCTTGAAGTCTTAAGTGAGGTTTATTTGGTGTTATAGATCTGGACTACATTTTTATGGACGATAATGCACGTACAGACAGAGGTCTTACTGTGGAAGAATTTTATGAAGAGAGTATTTGCGTATGAATTGACCCTCCAGATCTCCGGATTCCAATCCTATTGAACATGTTTGGGATGGTCCAAGAAGAGTATAGTGTAGTATCATTGACAGCAGTTTGCAACACCTCTATTCATTTTTGACACCCAGGATAAATAGAATCGCCAGATGGGGGCTTTTATAGGGAACTATGGATTTTTCTCTCACGTCCTGAGACAAAACAGCTGTAGAGTCGACTCTTGGTTATTTCCCCTCTTTTTTTCTTCACCGATACCCTGAGGCGAATAGATTCACTAGTTGGCATTTTCTTTATAGCGAACTATGAAAGGAACACACCTGTTTCCACGGCTGTCCATTTTTTCGTTCCCTCTAACATGCGATCTTGCCACATGAAAGGAAAGAAGTGTCGGCTATTGTGAGGAAGAAATGCAATGGATGGTATTTTCTGTGTCAAAGTGACGGGTCTATTTATTATAGATCGTTCATAAGATTTTCGAAGCGCGTTGACCAGAGGATCTCAGTCCAAATAGACTTTAGTCCAAGAGGAACCAATGGTGATTGGCACTGGGTGCAGACCAGAGTTCCTGCCAATCAGAAATTGTAGGTGGCGTGAGAGAGAAACACCCAGAGGGTTGAAAGAGACGGTTAGGAAGGTGACCAGAGACATTAGCGATATCATTGAAAAAGCTAAGCAGGCTTCTAAACAGTGGGAAGACCAGTGAGTTTGGCTAGTGGAGAGAAAACTACGGGACTTCGTAGCCCGAGATCGGAACTTGATTTTTTCCCAGTGAAAAGCTGTGAGGCAACGAAAGATTGATACCGGTGAGTTCCTTTATAATAGGGTTGCGAGGGAACTACTAGAAACTCCATTTTTGCGAATCGCGGACATTACGATATCCAGTTGAAAACTCTTAAGAACGAACCCATCAGTCGACGATGCCCAGTATATGACGTGCAAAAGACATCTTACAAATATCATAAAATGTGTTATCTTTTTTTTAAATAAAAAGTTGTTGTTTTTTTGTAATTGAAACTGTGTGATCCCTCTCACCACACAGCAATAAAGTAAACTTGAGGTCACGACTAAGATTTCTGATTTCCCGGAAAAGTAATATTCATTCACGGAAATACATCAAAATTTTAAAAAATTTAAAAACAAGTTATTTTTATTTGACATCGATAAAAATATAAAATAAGGATACATATAAATTCCAAAATTTATACATTGAAAAGGCGTTTGTCGA
>BMAU01007519.1:95000-97500 GCA_019973935.1 Trichonephila clavipes | reverse complement strand
ATATATATATATGACAGGCCCCAGGCCTGCTGGTAAAATAAGGAGATCATCATCTTCACAATATTCCTTTATTACGCTTTCATCATATATGATCTAACATGGCGGACCTTTTGCCGCGCAACCGGGCGTTACCAAATACAACATTGCAGCGAGGAGACACCAGCCAAGTCCTTCCTAGTATGCGTTCGCCTTCGTCAGCGCTCGTTGCACCTTTTAACAGGCTTGTTTACTCATAAATCCTTACGCGATGGTAAAGAGTTCGCTCTATTTTCATTTATTACTTCCTTAATTTTGAACCAAACTTTTCAAACCTGACAAATTTCCCCTCCGCTGAAGTCTGGCACAGCCAGATTTGGCCATTTCTGACTGGCAAGTCCCCAGGGAAAAAAAATTATATTTCAATGATATCAAATTCCCTAAATGAAAAAAAATCTAGAAGATATAATAATTGTGTAAAAGAGTGGGCTGGTGAATCCTAACATGTACAAAAATAGCAATAATGAATAACAAAGTATCAAAAATTTGGTATAAAACTTTTGTGTTACATAGAATTGTTTTTCTGAAAATATCACATCTAATACTTCCACTATGACTATAATAATAATGAGGTTAATAAAAACAACATAAGAAAGATAATTCACATTCAAAAATATAGTAGTACTAAACAACATAACATACATCAAGATCATGAAATTCTCACTAAATGTGCATCAATAGTAAACAATGTTAATAAAGTGATAAATGTTGAAAAGTTACAAGTACTTCAAAATTGTATTGAATGTTGGAATAATGAGTACATAAATACATAGAAGAATAGGTATAGAGTGAATAACAAGATTTTTAGGAATAATGGTAAAGTAAATACATACAAAGAATAGATATAAAATAAGTAATAGCAAAATGAGTTTAGGAATAATGGTAAAGTAAATACATAAAAAAAGACATATATGGAGAGTAACTAACAGCAACATGATTTTAGGAATAATGGTAAAGTAAATACATAAAAAGACATACATGGAGTAACTAACAGCAACATGATTTTAGAATAATGGTAAAGTAAATACATAAAAAGACATACATGGAGTAACTAACAGCAACATGATTTTAGGAGCTCCCAAAAAAGAAAAAAAAAGATTACATCACTATAACACAGAAATTTGCAAAATAAACACAACATCAACATTATATCAAAATATCACTAGAAATATAAAATGCAAAGAAAATTAAGGGTATTTCAGCTATATCAAGTACAGGTAAAAGTTCAATCAATGTAATGTAATGTTTCACAGTCCTGTCTTGGAAAAATCATAGTTCAATGTTCATCATCCAATTATTGTTTATCTCACAGTCCTTTTGTTTATTATTAGAATCTACTCAATCAACTGATTTCAAAAACATACAACCATAATAAAATCTTCATAACATCACATACTATATTTTAACTTTCAGAATATAATTATATCACAAATAATCACAATGAAATTATTATAACACAATGTATCGTAAATTGACCTCATCACACTGTTTTCATACAGTCCATAATTCAGTTATTTTTTTAAATAGTCTTCAATAATGTGTTCATTATGAATAAAGATACAATACCAGTTCACTTACATTAAATTTTGATTTTCATAATGTAAAACAAGTCTTAAATTCAAATTTTAAACACAACTTTTATTATTATTTTTTAATAACAATGCACTTCTTTAAAAAATTACAATGCACTTCTTCTTCCCTTCAAAGTTTGAGAAAACAAACTCTATAACAAATATAAATAAGAATTTAGCATAATTGGAAATTGGATTTTGAATAAAATGGTTTTAATCTTGTAGAATGAACAATATCTGTTAATTTTCCTGTATATTGATTTGGTTTATCTATTTCATAAGTAACATTTGAGAGTTTCCTGACAACTTTAAAAGGACCATTATAAGGAGATTGAAGTTTACTTGAATTAGGGGTATGAGAAATTTTGATATAAGACTAAATCTCCAACTTTAAATTTTGCATCAACATAATGTTTATCATACCGTTGTTTATTTATCTTATGATGCTTAATTGTTCTGTTTACCACAATTTGTCTAGCTTGTTGTATATAGGTGGATAGTTTAATTTTACTTGATTAGGTAATGGTGAATCATATGGCAAAGTTCCAAACATTAAATATGCAGGTGGAAAGCCAGTAACATCATGTGGCGAGTTATTGTATTCATATGTAACTTGTTCTAATAATTTTGTCAAGGAGTTTTTGTAGTTGAATTAACTTTTTACATCTTAATTTTGCTACTAATGTCTGATTAACTCTTTCATTCTTTCCATTGCATTGTGGTCTATTTGCTGAAGTTAGTAATTGTCTAATATTATGATGTTTTAAGAATTTCTTAAATTTAGATGAAGTGAATGCAGCATTTCTATCACTTAAAAAGTTGTTTTGGGCATTGAATTGAAAAAAATTGTTTTAAGTAATTTGTATAAGTTTCAGAAGTGACACTTTTGGATG
>BMAU01007519.1:0-85000 GCA_019973935.1 Trichonephila clavipes | reverse complement strand
GGTGATCGTTAACATAATTGGCAATCACTTACCCAAGATCGTAATTAACGCGTTCAGTTCTATTCGCCTGAGGTCTGTATACCACTATCTTCACATGCCTAATGCCTAATCGGTTGCTCAAATGTTCAAAAATATCGGATATAAATTGCGAACCATTATCACTTATCATTTTTATTGGAGCTCCATAACGCGATATATAATTATCAAATAAACTATCAGCTATTACTTTTGCTAAGGCCTTTTTAAGGGGTATAATTTCCGCCCACTTACTGAAGTGGTCCGTAATTACTAAAACATATCGGTTACGTCTCACTCGCGACGCAGAGTACGGACCTAACAAATCTAACGTAACTATCTTGTTTGGATAATTTGTTACTTTCGGAATTAAGCGACTAGAGCTTGTGAAGTATTCGCCCGTGGGTGATACCTTACTCCTAAGTTATCTTCGTGACCTAGAGGTGTGGGATTGAATGAAGAACCAGGCGTTGCCATGATCTTAAAATGTCTTTATTAAGATCTTAACTTAAACACTAACACTGATAATAATTATATTATAACTTAGCGGATCCGAGGTGAGGAAAAACACAATAAGTATTACCAAAAAAGCACGATCTTAACCACTATATTTAGCTTTCACTTCTATTCCTAATCTCTGCTTATATCACAGTTACTAATGGATACTAGAATTATCCTACCTTAATCTCTTGTTTAACCGCAATCCTCTCGGATCCTAAATATCTTTTATCTCGCGTGGAATTGTATCCCCCTTGACTTCATCCTTCTGTCACGGATAGCTTCGTACTCAATGGCGGCTTTCTTCTCTTACTTCAGTTCCCGTGCTTAAACCAGACTAGCATAATCACTTCCCAATAGGTCATACGCTTACGTTAAACTTCTGCTATTTAAAAAGTTTCTAATTTGCATGTTCACGTTTCGCTTCTGGATTTGATTGGAAATAATTTGCCTGTTTCGGCCCTAAAGAACCCAAGAGGAGATTTTAGTAGAAAACATGATGAGACCGTCCAATCCCCTCCAAGAAGCAAAACGTGATTTATTCGAGGACCTTAATGGCCTTTAAGAAATTACGTGCCTAAATTTTATTCGTCATAGTTTTAACTTTCAACATTTCACTGAAATTTTAACTTTCAACATTCCTCTGAAATTTTAATTTTAAACATTCCTTTGAAATTTTAACTTTAAACCTTCCTCTGAAATTTTAACTTTAAACATTCCTCTGAAATTTTAACTTTCAATATTTGTCTTAAACTCTAACTCTCAATATTCACAATAATTTTACTCAAATAACTGTACCAAAATTATCAGTTATATTATTTAATCACCTCATATTCACTTTTACATATTTATTAGGGTGTATCCCATTCGCGTAACAGGTCGGGAGAAAAAACACAGAGCTTATGGTTAATAAAAACCAGGACCATACACCTACCGAACTTATATTTCTAAATATACTTAAGACTATGCCATTATTCATTTGTACAAGGTTTTGTCATGGCTGCCTCTAAATCTTTCCTGTAAAACTTTGACTTGAAACAACAACTGTCCACACGCGTCAAAACCTTTAAAGCTCTTATAAACGCTATCACGTGATGAACAGACGTGGAAAAAAAATTTGCATACTCATACTTCTTACTAATATCCCTCACTTATTCTAATTTTCCACATTTTGCTTCCTTTCATTTTGTGGTTGCTATGGATGATAGTGTTATCCGTCCTAAGCAATTGTCCAGCAGTGTATTAAATTACTTAAATATCACATGTCTTCATCATAACTACAATAATACTTCATAGCATAAGGAAGATTTAAAACGTGCTCAAGCATTCAGAACTTTAACAGTGATTCAAGCGCAGGGTATGACACACCCGAAGAGGCGGTATATAAAATATATATTTAGAATTTGCCTACAAGCTAAGGCCCCTCAAAGGATATGACCTTAAAGTCAGTTACATGAGAAACTATCAATTTTCCAAAAAAGGTTTAGAAGGAGTGTTGGCCGCGGTAGCCGAGTGGTATAGGTATCGGATCGTGGCTTGCTTTGTCACGAGTTCGATACCAGTACCACTAAAGACCCGCCGTGTAGGGCAGCGATGCACGTTAAATCTGTCGAGAGCTGAAACGTCCTCCCGTTGGTGTGGTGTGGTAGTTAGGAGAGGGGGTGCCAGCTCAGGTGTCGTCCACGTCACTTGATCATGGTTCAAATTTACGTGGTCCGTCGTCAAAAGCCCTCGTGTAGCTGAACAGTGTGACGTTAATATTCAACCAATCAATTAGAAGGAGCGTTGAAAAAAGGTAGACGGTGGGTATGACATACTCTTCGCGGGAAGTGCCGAGTAAAAACTGAGAAAGATCTCTGACCTGATGCATGCTATATCGGTGTAATTAAAAATATTTTTAACAGTATCTCTACATTAGAGAAAGTCGAGACCATATTTATTTTGCAACTTCGATGCTTGCACAAAGCCTCGGGTCTGCCCGAGGGACGATTTCCGATTCCGAGTCATATAATTTATTTAAAAAATTTCTTAATTCCTTTTTAATCGAAACTAAATTTTCAAACTTTTTAAAGTTTTCTATTTATTATTGCAAACTGTAAATTTTTTCCATGAAAAAAATATTTAGAAAATTAAAATAATAATCTTAAGCTTTTAAATTTTTTTTTCCTAACTCTCAAAAATTACATTTAATCTTTTTTCAAATTTTCTGACTGAATTATGAAATTTCTGATTTAATACAAACGTATTTTGCTTAATTCTTTTATTCTTTATAGAAACCATAGTTTAATTTCTAGAACAAAACGTAACTTAGCTTCGAGATTACTTAAAAATTATTAAAATATCTCCACCAAAAGTAAGCATTCAAAAATTCTAAGGTTTTTTTTTAAAAAAACTAGAAATACACCACACACACACACACAATCACAATACTTTGAATTTGTAAGGTTTCCTTTAAAAGTTTCTAAATATAAGTTAATAAAACATTGTTATTATTATTATATTTGTTTGTTTGTTTTTCAAATATCTTAATACTTTGAGACTAAACAGAACAAAAAAACAATTCTAGAATAATTTGAAATTTCTAAGATAGCTCAAAACTTTTTGACAAAGGCCACAGTATCACAAAAGAAACCTAAACTTTCTTGACTTAACTTATATCTTAATATTACATTAAAAATACTCAAGATTATACAACCTTACTACTAATTGAATAACTTTTCACATTTCTGTTTTGTTTGAAATCACTAATCTACTTTATAAAATACGTTTATCATATTTTAATTTCTGTAATGCATTTTACTATCACTTTAATTAAATAGTTTTATACTACTAGGAGCAACTAAAAAATTTTACCTATATTTTTTTCAACATTTATTATTGTTCTGTAAAAATAGATCTTTCATTAAATGCTTTTTATAACAAATTTCTGGCATAGTTCTGACATTCTTATTGTTGCCTTTTTTAAAGATTTTAAATATTGCTATAGATTGTTATAGATGAATTTTTTGATTAACTTTATTGGAAGCATATAGAATGCTATACAATATTTTGGAGAAATTATACGATTTAATGTATTTTTATGATTAATTATACACATAACTATAATTATTAGGTTGCATTAAATATTCTTTCAAATTCTCTGGGCAAAAGATCTTAATCAAGAAGGTATCGGGCAAATAAGTTTTAAAATAGCAATAAATGGAAAAAGAAAAGATAATTTGTGCTTTTCAAATTCAATCTTACAAAATAATGGTTCTCTTAGCAGTCTTAGAGTATATTGAAAAAAATATGTATTTATTTCACATGTTACATCAATAAAAAAAAATGAAAAAAAAATGTTTGCGTATCTTTAAGTAAATTTAACATACTTCATTTCTTTGAAAATTCTTTTCACAGTTTGAAGCAATTTAAATTAAATATTTAGAAATTATAGATTGGTTCATTTATTACTAAACAAAATTATCGTAATACGTTATGATTATAAACATCATCAAAATAAATATAACTATGTTTTATTTCAATTTCGAGCTATTGTTACGATCCTTTTAAGTATGGTAAATAATTAATGAATGTACTCAAAGGCTCATTAGTGTTTTGTACTTTAAATGAACTACTACCGCTTTTCATAAGTGACTAAAGGAATTATTTTTACACGAGAGGCAAATATTTTTTCATTTGAATAGCAATACCAATTAAAAATGCTTTAAGAAGATTATGGTACATTCAAGCAACGAAAACAAACACTTAAATATGTTAATCAACATGGATGTATTCTAAGAAACTGATGACAGTTATTTACATTTATTTATGTAAAACGAAAATAGTAATATCACAAATGAAACAAAATATTTTTTTTCACTTTTATCTTACGCAATGATTAAAATACCTGGGCATTAAATCCTAAAAATCGAAAAGAGAATTTGAAAGTGAAAATATAGTTACCTTTTTTGTTATTCAACCGTTTTTGTTATTCCATTTTTTTCCTTTTCTGCATAAGCGCAGGAAGCAAAAAAAAAAAAAAATATTTCGGAAGTCAAATTGACGCAAAATTTCCTCACTTTTCTTCGAAAAGGGGTATTTTCTTTCTGAGGGTCATTCTGTCCTATTCTTTTCATCCGTCCTTAAGCATGTCATAAATCTTGACCGTGCTTTACATCACTTTTGTCCGATGTGTCGAAATTCTTCCGAAAGGCCCCTCCTCCTTCCCCCATGGAACCAGCGTTGAGAACTCAAGAATACTCGTTAAAAAATAATTAACTATAGACTTGGAGGATGACAGAAGACTTCTGGCGCTTATGGGCCAGATCTTTCTCGGAACGGGAAGCAGAACCCTTGATGACTGAATGCGCATTCGGTCTTTTGGTTGTTACAGAGATAAAAGAGAGAACCGGGATAAATAAAATCTAATATTCTCTTTCGCTGAACCACTTCTGAAAAAAATTCCAACCTCCAAGTCTTCGTGCAGCTTCTTAGTACGGTGTTTATTACAGTCAATCAATCAACAGACGAAGGGGGTATTTTCATTTACAAGCAAATAACATTCTGAATGGATTTTTCCCATCCCAAGTGTTACCTGTATTTCACTTCAAACGATCTTTTTGTCGAACCGCTTTGAATGAGAAGTTTTTTTGGCTCTCTGACCTCATACAACTCCTTGTTTTCTCATTATTTTGAGTAATTTTACCAGCTATTAAACTTTTTTTATTGTGGGTTCTGAGATTCAGAATTCACACGGAAAATTTATATCGTTTGAAGCCAGTGACATACTATTTTATAATCATACAAAGGAACTCTTAATATGACCATTAATAACATTTTACGACTTTTTGCTTACACACGTCCGAAGCTAGGGGGTCCCGTATCATTGTTACTGGCCCCCTGCTAAGGCAGGCTACACCCCTGATGAGAAGGAATGTTCCTCAGAATTTGAAATCCCTTCTTATTTTTCTCAAATTATGTTATGCTATCGGGACATATTTTGTTTTTTCAATAACTATTTAAAATTCAGCATAATTATTCAACTTATAAATTTTATTTTGAGAAATTCACAAAAAAATTTTGCTTGATCGATAGAATTATAGGTGGTCTGTGGCCGCCCCCTGTTTCGCCCCCGCGTGCGGTGCACACCTGCTAAGATCGGCCCTGAGTAGGGAAATAGTCCTTTGTTAGTGGTCTTTTTGGCAATGGGTCACACGGCAAACACGAAAAGTTTCTATAAATATTATTTAATTTTCTTTTATTATGGATAAACTAAACTATACAAAGCTAGTTATGAAGACACCACATAATTTACAAATTTGTATTATTTTCGACTATAGTGAGAGTTTCATTGATATTTCCTCATTAGCATCAAGTATCACATTCAAGAATAACGAAATATTTAAGTGAGAATGAGATTTCCCTAAATTGATGAACGAATCAAATAGTGAAATAGAGGAAAGTAATTTTTCGAAACAACTGTAGAGTATCTTTGACTATTGAAATAATTGATCACGTTGATAATTACATACTTTCATAAGGTCTGAATTTTGCTGACATTTTTTACCATTGATCAACTTGTGATGGATCTATACACGATCTTCCGACAAATCCTCTTGGGCAATCTTTGGGCTATCAATTCGCGTCATTCACAACCAACCCTTCAGAAGAAGAGAACTGTGATATGTAAATTAACTTACTATAAATAGATGAGGTTTTCTAGCTTGATAAAGAGAAGGAGTGGAGATATACTCGAGACAGGTGAGATTGATATTAAAGGTATAATATTAGAATTATAGAGCCTTGATTATTATTAGAAGGAAACCTTAAAGTGATGATTGTTCACTAATATTGAATTAAGATTAGGTTAAATAAGATAATATGTTAGATCCTGAATTAAAAGAAGGATCAAGTTTGTTAGTCGCCTAATCGCTCACGTGTTACTGTCGTTGTTCCACTTTCACAGTTTGCACTGAACATTCTTTTAATATTATTAGTTGAAATTGTGTCTGTTCTTAGTGTTGAAATAAATAAATTAAATTTGAATTATGTCGAGTGTTTCTTCCCTCCCCCACACATCTAGGTGCTAGCGAGAGAGGCGTGGGCCTCTTAGAAGCTTGATTTTGAATTTGATAAGAATTTGATTAACTTGCAAAGTTAAAATTTCAGGTTATGTGGATCTCGTTCTTTAATTTTTTTATTGGTTTGGTTCATAGGATCATTTTTAGATTATTTACTTTCTTATGTTTTATTTTTGATAAAACTCATGTGTTTCTAGTTTGACAATGTTTTCCTTTTAGTAATTCTACATTTTAAGTTTTTCTAATATAAAGAAAGAGAACTATATGGACAGAGCCAGCCATGTGAGTGGTGTGGCGGATGCTATGTACCGGGGCCCCAACATGGTCAAAAACTAAAATGTACTCGTGCGCATGAAAACTTGACAATATTCCTATCGCCCAAAAGGGGCATTTTGTCGTAATCATTATTATTGTAGATATCTGAAATTCAGCAATCTGCAAACTAATTCTTGAAATCATGCGGACTTGAACCGGTCAAGTTGAATGGTTTGCACTACCGCAGATGAAGCATATCATAAGAATGGATTTCAAATTCTGAGCAACATTCCTGGACAAAATTCCTTCTTATAAGGGTGTAGCTACTACCATATCAATGACACGGCATCCCCCCACCTAGCTACAGGGCCCCTGATGTGTGTAAGCAAAAAGTCGTAAAATGTTATCAATGGTCATGTTAAGAGTTCCTTTCTACGTTTATAAAATAGTATGTCACTGGTTTCAAACGATATAAATTTTCCATGTGAATTCTGAATCTCAGGACTCACAATAAGAAAAGTTTAAAAGCTGGTAAAATTACTCAAAATAATGAGAAGAAAAGGAGTGGTATGTGCTCAGAAAGCAGGAAAGACTTCTCCTACAAAGCGGTTTGAAAGAAAGATCATTTGAAGTGAAATACAGATAACACTTGGGATGGGAAAAATCCATTCAGAATGTTATTTGCTTGTAAATGAAAACACCCCCTTCGTCTGTTGATTGATTGACTGTAATAAACGTCACACTAAGAAGCTACATGAAGGCTTGACAGCCGGAATTGTTTTCAGAGGTGGTCAAGTGAAAAAGAATATTAAATTTACTTATCCAGGCTCTCTTTTATTTTTGTAACAACCAAAAGACCGAATGGGCATTCATTATCGGCAAGGGTTCTGCTTCCCTTTCCGAAATAGATCTGGACCATAAGCGTCAGAAATCTTCTGTCACCCTCCAAGTTTATAGTTAAGTATTTTTTTAACGAGTATTCATGAGTTCTCAACAATGGCTCAATGGGGGAAGAGGGAGGGGGTGTTAAGAAATAATTTCGAAACATTGGACAAAAGTGATGAAAAGCACAATCAAGATTTATGACATATTTAAGGACGAATGAAAGAATTGGGGCAGAATGATCCTGAGAAAAAAAAAAGAAAGCTGAGGAAATTTTGGGTTAATTTGACTTCCGAACTAATTTATTTTAGCTTCTTTCGCTTATACTGACAAGACAAAAATCGGAACAACAGAAACGGTTAAACAAAAAAAAAAGGTAATTATATTTTTACTTTCAAATTCCCTTTTCAATTTTTAAGATTTAATGCCTAGATATTTTAATCATTGCGTAAGATAAAGTGAAAAAAATATTTTGTTGCATTTGTGTTATTACTATTTTATTTATTTATTTATTTTATTTTACATACATAAATATAAATAACTGTCACCAGTTTCTTAGAATATTTTCGTGTTTATTAGCATGTTCAAGTTTGTTTTTTCGTAGCTTGAATGTATTGCTATATCTACACTATTAAAATTCGTGGATAAACAAACGTATGCACATCTATCTTTTCACGAACCGCACGATGCAGAAACTCGCCGTTGGTACCAAAAGTACAGGAATGATCCGAGGAATCCGTTTTAACAATTTATGTTCCGATATTGCTATTAGTTAAAAAGATATTAATTAAAAACTTTAAAACGTATACTTATTTTACCCCTGTTGGGTTTTTTACCGCCGAGCGGCTTGTCGGAATGAGTTTAGCGAAGTTCCAAGAGAATGTTTATGAGACGCAGGCAAAAAATAATTGCAGAATCGGAAAGATCATTTACTTCGCCATGATACGTTATAATTTATTTTACAAAATAATGATATTTTCTAAAATGAGTCAAAATCGATACGTTTTTATGAAAATGATTTCTAAATCGTTCCATTTGCACTTTCTTTCGCGTTATGAAAAGATATTCTACACTAAAAAAGTTCATGCTTTTCTCTCTTAGAACCAGTCATTTAAAAAATAAAATGTCAAAAACCTTTTTTTTTACGATTTTTCAAAAATACACAAAATTTTCTTTAAATACTTAATAACTTCTTTATTTATAAATATAATCCTACGAAATTTTTTTCCGTGTGTAGAGAACGATATTATCCATAATCTGTACAAAGATTGAAAAAAATACTTAAAAATTACGGTTTTTTTAAAAAAAAAAAATTTCTCTTCTTTCTCTTTTTGCGAGAAATATTTAAGCATTATTTTTGTCAAATTTTTTTGTTTAAAAATTACCGTAGTTTTCAATCGATATATGAAGTTTGAAGGCATTAACTTAAAAATGAAGCCGTAAAAAAATTAAAACTTTAACAAAGAACGCAGTTTTACAATAGCCAAGGATTTGGTGGCGAAAACCTGTATGGCGTTAAATGACTATCTTTTCTCGTGAGCTCTTCACGTTTGCTTAAAGATTACACTAGAAAAGAATATGCCTATAAATAATGAAAATCACCGGATTCGGCGATTAGAAGAAATGTGAGTGAAAAATTTATTTTTGTTTCACTTTCTGTACATGCCTTAATTCAAAAAATTCATTTTCAACATACGTTTATAAAACAAAAATTTCTCTAATATTTGTGAAAAACTTAATCGCTTTTACTCCGTTATCATTATTTTAAATAAGTTTATTTGCAATTTATTTAAATGTATTGCTTTAAATCAACATTTTTTAAAATAAAGCAGTATTGTTTTGTGTAAATCATTAATCAAAATTTTTCAATCGTTATGAGCTGATTTTTTTTATGATTATGATGAAGATGTCTATAAATAATGAAAATCACCAGATTTGGCGAAATTAAATATCTCTTCCTTTTATTTTAAACGTCTTTTCACTCCCATTTTCGTGAAGTTCGTGGCCTGTTCGGCAACAGTGTTCTATTTCTACCGATTGTGTGTGTGTACACGAGTTCGAAATAACAACATCTTAAAAAATACTCAAAATTTTATTCGCGCATTTAATAACTTCTCCAGCAATTTTGTAATTGGAAAAATAATTTATTTCGCCACGAGCAGAATGGTTTTTGTCTGTGTGTGTGTGTTATTTTTTTTTTTTTTACAAAACAATGATACTTTACATATTTTATAATTTTTTCTACAAAAAATCAATATTGATGCGTTTAAATCAAAATAAACTCACACTTTGATCTTTTACAGTTAGTGATTTAAAAAATTTAAGAAAACACGTTTCTTACAAATTTTTTAAAAAATACACAAATTTTTAATATTTAATAACTGCTTATCAAATTCACATTTTTTATAACTTCTTCATTCATAAAAATAATTGCATGAAGCTTTTTCTCCGAGCATCGAACATTTCAAAAAATGCTCACAATTTTGATTCAACATTTAATATACTTGTAAAATTTTTCAATTATAAAAATATCTACTTTTTCTTTTTTTTTCAACATACAACTATTTTTAAAAAAGGTACATTTTCGTTTCCGGGGGCTAAAGAGCTGCAAAGTGAGTTACTGAATATTATAGTCTCAGGGTTCGCTTACGAGAGAGCTTTTGGCGACTCACCTCGCAATTTTGAACTATGGTCAAGTGACGAGGACGACACTTCGAAAAAGAATAATTTAAGTGATAATTTTGTGAATGGAAGGGAAAATTTATATAAAAGTAGAGAAAGTCCGTGCAAGCAAGAAAGCTGGTCTAAGAGGTGGGGAAGGAAACAAAGAAGTCAAAGTAATTTCGAAAAAGAATAATGGAAATGGTGATTTTGTGACGACAAGGGAAAATTTATAAAAGTAGAGAAAGCCCGTGCAACGCCGGGAAATGCAGCTAGTATATATATATATACTGCTGGACAATTGCTAAGGACGGATCACAAATTACTATGTAGCATAACATTAAGCGAGACATGAGGCCTAGTAGGATAAAATATAGTTGCCACACTGTTCAGACATTAGAATAAAGAATATTTTTTGTTCTGGAAAGTACAAAAGCTGTGAAACATCTGAAAGAAAAAAAAAAATGTTCATTTGATCTGCGTACGGAGAAATGGAACAATGCATCGAAAAGTCAGCAGACACCTTAAAGAAAGGTATCAGTACGGGATATGTCCACCGTGGAGTGTGATGCAACATTCCACACGTCGTACCATACTTTGCACAACATTATCCAGCAGCTGTTGATGCCATTTATCCCATTCCTCTGTGAGTGCACGTATGAGGGTGTTCTTGTTTGTCGGAGGATAGTTTCGACCAGCAACTTGCCTCCCCAAAGCATCCCACACATTTTAAATGGGGTTTAGATCTGGAGAACGCACTGGCCATACGAAACGTTGAATACCCTAGCTGTCTAGACAATCCTCAACAGCGAGTGTTCGATGACATGTTGCGTTGTCGTCCATAAAAACAAATTTATCACCGACAGCACCACGGAAAAGACGAACATGAGGAAGTAGATCTTCATCAATGTATCGTTGGCCCGTCATAGTCCCATTCGCAATCACATGTAGGCGCGTGCGGCCATTGATCATGATGCTGGCCCACAGCATGATACTGCATGTCGGATATCGGTCCTTTTCCTGGATATTTTCTGGACGATAAGCAGTACCACTCTCGCGCCAGATCAGTTGGCGTCTACAATCCGATGACAGACTGAACCTACTCTCATCTGAGAATAGTACGCATGCCCAGTCCTGTTCAGTCCAATTGTGATGCTCACGACACCATTGCAAACGGGCAGTACGGTGCTGTCTGGTCAATGGGACACACACAACAGGTCTGCGTGCGTATAGTCCTCCTCCTCTCAAACGTCTGGCAACAGTTTTTCGGGAGATCTGCTTTCCTGAGGCAGCAAGAAACTGATTTGCCACCTGCTGAGCTGGGGTGCGCCTGTTCCTTTTTGCTGATAGGACGATATATCTGTCTTCTGCAGGCGTCGTACTTCTAACACGACCTCCCCCGTGCAGTCTACTACACATTCCAGTAGTTTTAAATGACTTCCACAGCCGTGAAACAACGCTGTCAGCGATGTCGAACTCCCTGGCAACATCTGTTATTTTTCGCCCTTCTTCGATCTTTCCAAGAATTCGGCCACGCATAAAATCATCTACGTGATGTCGGGAAGACATTGCCAAAAATTTTAAGTTCGTCTATTAAATCTTTCCTGTAAAACTTTGACTTGAAACAACAACTGTCCACACGCGTCAAAACCTTTAAAGCTCTTATGAATGCTATCACGAGATGAACAGACGTGGGAAAAAATTTGCATACTCATACTTCTTCTTTCTAATATCCCGCACTTATTCTAATTTTCCACATTTTGCTTCCTTTCATTTTGTGGTTGCTATGGATGATAGTGTTATCCGTCCTTAGCAATATTGTCCAGCAGTATATATATATATATATATATATATATATATATATATATATATATATATATATATATATATATATTGCTCAATATAATTAAAGGATATTGCCCGGTTTTTTTGTGGATCTTGTGGCTGGGAAACTTTTTAGCTGATTGATACATGGTCGACAGACATAGTAGGTTTTATGAGAATAAATGACACATGTTTGGCAGAAAAAAGTGCATTTTATTGCGCACTTGTGTACAAAAGGAAAAAAAACCACAATTTGTGCATATGAGATAAAAAGAATAAGAAAACGTGTTTTCTTTAAAGGAAATCATTTTCAGTAAGGGGTATGGTTTCCACGGACGGTCAGCAACGTTGAGCACCTTTAAGGCAGGGTTTCAATGAGGCTATTAATCACGAGTTGGGGTATTCTGTCCCACTCTTCCAGAAGAGCTCTTTCCAGTTCTTGGAGAGTTTGTGGGGGTGGTTTACGGTCAGCAACTTGTCTTCCTAGAGCATCCCAAATGTGCTCTATTGGATTCATGTCTGGAGAACACGCTAGCCATTCCATTCGTACGATTCCTTCCTCGAAAAGGAAATCCTCCACCAGGTTAGCACAAAGTGGCCTGCAGCTATCGTCCATTAAAATGAAGTCATCTCCGATTGCTGCAGCGTAAGTGACTACAATAGGTCTGAGGATCTCATCCCTATATCGGCGAGAAGTCAGAGGTCCAACTCGAATGGTGTAGAGGTCTGTGCGCACGTCAATGGAGATGCCACCATACCCTAATACACCCCCACCACCAAATCTGACACTTTCGTGCACGAACGCAGGATTATTCCTACTGCCACGGTCCCTCCAGATGAAAATACGCCTATTATCCGGTTAAATAGAAAACGGGACTCGTCAGAAAAAAGAACATTGCTCCATTCATTTCTCCTCCAGTTCACATGCTCTGTTGCCCACTCCCTGCAGTCGCGACGATGCCTTGATGTTAGTCTAACACATATCATCGGTCAGCGAGCATACATACCTACACCATGGAGCCGGTTTCGGACAGTCTGAGTTGAAACCGTGATGCCAGTAGCCGAGTGAAAGTGTTGTTGGAGAAGAGTGGCGTTCATATTTCGGTGTCTCTGAGACGTTAACACTAAATAACGATCTTCATTGGGCATTGTTGCCCGTCTACGACCTTGTCCTGGTCTTTGGCCTGCACTTCCAGATCGTGGAAATCACACTTTGTGACATTCCAATAGCTTGCGCTACTTCGGCTTGAGTTTGGCCCCCTTCTAACCAACCAACAACTCTCCAAGCTTCTGAATCGGTTAAATGACTTCGCTGAGAAATCGTACTCATCGAAACAAAGCAGTCACTGAATGCCGATCATCCTTGTCTTCATTTCAGTTGAAAGTCAAATTTCATTCGGTGCCACTGAAGCGACGTTTTTGACGTCGAACTTAAAATTAGCATACTCCACAGTTTGAAAATCAGAAAAATTTGCATTTGTGATTCTCTTCTTCCATTTTCGGAAAAAAAATTTCGCTTATATTCGCATTTTCGGAGAATTGTTGGTAGGTTAAAAGGGGGCCAAACTCAAGCCGAAGTAGCGCAAGCCATTGGAGTGTCACAAAGTTTGATTTCCAGGATCTGGAACCGTTTTTTGGAGACTGGAAGTGCAAGCCGAAGACCAGGACAAGGTCGTAGACGGGCAACAACGCCCAATGAAGATCGTTATTTAGAGTTAACGGCTCGGAGACACCGAAATATGAACGCTACTCTTCTCCAACAACACCTTCGCTCGGCTACTGGCACCACAGTTTCAACTCAGACTGTCCGAAACTCGCTCCATGGTGTAGGTCTGTATGCTCACCAACCGATGGTATGTGTTAGACTAACATCAAGGCATCGTCGCGACAGCTGGGAGTGCGCCAGAACATGTGAACTGGAGGAGAAAGGAATGAAGCAATGTTCTTTTTCTGAAGAGTCCCGTTTTTCATCCGGATAATAAGCGTATTTTTCATCTGGAGGACTGTGTCAGTAGGAATAATCCTGCGTTCGTGCGCGAAAGTGTCAGATTTGGCGGTGGGGGGAGTGTTGGTGTATGATGACATCTCCATTGAAGAGCGCACAGACCTATACTTCATTCGAGATGGACCTCTGACTGCTCGCCGATGTAGGATGAGATCCTCAGACCTACTGTGGTTTCTTACACTGCTGCAATCGGAGATGACTTCATTTTATGGGACGATAACTGCAGGCCACATCGTGCTAACCTGGTGGAGGATTTCCTTTCGAGGAAGGAATCCAACGAGAGGAATGGCCAGCGTATTCTCCAGACATAAATCCGATAGAGCACGTTTGGGACGCTCTAGGAAGACTAGTTGGTGGCCAATAACCACCCCCTATAAATTCTCCAAGTACTGGAAAGAACTCTTCTGGAGGAGTGGGACAAAATACCGAACTCGTGATTAATAGCCTCATTGACTCCATGCCTCAAAGGTGCTCAACGTTACTGGCCATCCGTGGAAACCATACCCCCTACTGAAAATGATTTCCTTTGAAGAAAACACCTTTTCTTTATTCTTTTTTTCTCATATGCAAAAAAATTGTGTTTTTTTCCTTTTGTACACAAATGTGCAATAAAATGCATTTTTTTCTGCCAAACATGTGTAATTTATTCTCATATAACCTACTACGTCTGTCGACCATGTATCAATCAGCCAAAAAGTCTCCCAGCCACAAGATCCACCTAAAACCGCAATATCCTTTGATTATTTTGAGCAGTATATATACACACTGAGGACATTGAAAATAGCGACCCAAGAAGAAAGCAACGGATTCAAATGAAATTTAATACACATAAGACACAGATTAGAGATTCACTTGATCTCAAAACCAGACAATTAAACGAATAAAGTGTGTGCAACGACACAAATACTGGGCAACTTCAATAGTGTGTTGGACCACCTCCAGGTGCAATAGATGCCGCCACACGGTGTGGCATTGAGTTGATTAGACACCTTATGTTGTCCTGAGGGAGATGGGCCCACAAATCTTGAACAGTCAACTATAAATCATGTACAGAGGGACACGATGGCATCTGCCGTTTTGGCTGATCACACACGTGCTCTACAGGGGACTAATCGGGGGAGCGGTCTTGCCATGGAAGAGTCTGAAAATGACGTAGGAAGTCTCGAGCAAATCTTGTTGTATGCGGACGAGCATTATCTTGCTGGAAACTTGCCCCTGGGTGACCATTTAGAAAAGGTCCTACATGGGGTCGAAGAGTATCATCAACGTAACGTTGACCCGTTAAGGTTTCACGCATCACAATTAAAGTGGACCGGCTATCATAGGCGATAGCCCCCCAGACCATTACCCCAGCTGTGCGGGCAGTGTGAGGTAGAACAGTGTGGGGGGAATTGTACCGCTCACTAGGGCGCCTCCACACCCGTACACGGTTATCATCTGTCCCCCAAACAAACCGGAATTCATCACTAAACACAACCTTTTGCCAATCTGTGACATTTCACATTGATCTGGCTTGGCACCACTGTAGACGCAGTTGCCGATGTTCCGGTGTTAAAGGAAGTGCACGGAAAGGGCGCTTGAATTTAAGATTTGCTTCTGCAAGGTGTCTGGAAATTGTTTGGGGAACAATTGCTACGCCTACGTCTGCTCGTATCGTTGAACGAGTCACTGTGGGGTCCACAAGTGCTTGCCGCACGATCCTTTGATCCTCTCTCCTCGTGGTCTTCCTGGTCGCTCCAGACCCGGTTTTCCGTGCGTGGGTACCTTCTCGTGTCCACTGCTCACAACAATTTCTAACGGCACACTCCGAACGATCCACCTTGCCAGCAACACGGCGCGTCGACCAGCCTTCAGTTTTCATCCCGATGATCAGGCCTCTCTCAAACTCGCTTAACTGTGAGAAATGTCTTCTAGCACATTTACCTGGCATGTTTCGCTTACCAAAGTCTTCCTACATTCAGCGGGTAATCGTCACGTTTATGAATCTTCGAATTTGCGCTGGCTTATATAGCACCCTCTTTCTGATTGTAACGCCACCTCGGCGTGTATGAGCATGCATATTGGCACAAAACTTGGATCATTTGCATATCACATTACGCTTTTCTTATTTGCAAAGTTTCACGATTGTAATTAGCTTCCTTCTTGGGTCGCTATTTTCAATGTTCCTGAGTGTATATATATTTCGTTGCCGTTATCTTTTTTTCTCAGATAAGTGATTTGTAGGTAATTAAAAAAATATTGAGTCTTTTAAATTAAAATAAATCATATGTTCCAGAAATGCAACAAGGCGAAGTTAAGGGTTAAGAGCGATTTCCGATACCTTCTTGATTAAGATTTTTTTGCCCACACAATTTGAAAGAATATTTAATGCAATCTAATAATTATAAAAATACACAAAAGTCGTATAATTTCTTTAAAATGTATAATTTCTTTAAAATATTGTATAACACTCTCTGTATGATTTTAATAAAATTAATTAAAATTCATCTATAATAATATTTACAATCTTTTATACTTTATCTACCGACGGTACTTATAAGTACACTGCTGGACAATTGCTAAGGACGGATAACACTATCATCCATAGCAACCACAAAATGAAAGGAAGCAAAATGTGGAAAATTAGAATAAGTGCGGGATATTCGGAAGAAGAAGTATGAGTATATGCAAATTTTTTTCCCACGTCTGTTCATCTCGTGATAGCATTCATAAGAGCTTTAAAGGTTTTGACGCGTGTGGACAGTTGTTGTTTCAAGTCAAAGGTTTTACAGGAAAGATTTAATAGACGAACTTAAAATTTTTGGCATGTCTTCCCGACATCACGTAGATGATTTTATGCGTGGCCGAATTCTTGGAAAGATCGAAGAAGGGCGAAAAATAACAGATGTTGCCAGGGAGTTCGACATCGCTCACAGCGTTGTTTCACGGCTGTGGAAGTCATTTAAAACTACTGGAATGTGTAGACGGCACTGGGGAGGTCGTGTTAGAAGTACGACGCCTGCAGAAGACAGATATATCGTCCTATCAGCAAAAGGAACAGGCGCACCACAGCTCAGCAGGTGGCAAAATCAGTTTCTTGCTGCCTCTGAAAGCAGATCTCCCAAAAAACTCTTGCCAGACGTTTGAGGGAGGGAGGACTATACGCACGCAGACCTGTAGTGTGTCCCATTGACCAGACAGCACTGTACTGCCCGTTTGCAATGGTGTCGTGAGCATCACAATTGGACTGAACAGGACTGGGCATGCGTACAATTCTCAGATGAGAGTAGGTTCAGTCTGTCATTGGATTGTAGACGCCAACTGATCTGGCGCGAGAGTGGTACTGCTTATCGTCCAGAAAATATCCAGGAAAAGGACCGATATCCGACATGCAGTATCATGGTGTGGGCCGGCATCATGATCAATGGCCGCACGCGCCTACATGTGGTTGCGAATGGGACTATGATGGGCCAACGATACATTGATGAAGTTCTACTTCCTCATGTTCGTCTTTTCCGTGGTGCTGTCGGCGATAAATTTGTTTTTATGGACGACAACGCAACATGTCATCGAACACTCGCTGTTTAGGATTATCTAGACAGCGAGGGTATTCAACGTCTCGTATGGCCAGCGCGTTCTCCAGATCTAAACCCCATTGAAAATGTGTGGATGCTTTGGGAGGCAAGTTGCTAGTCGAAACTATCCTCCGACAAACAAGAACACCCTCATCCGTGCACTCACAGAGGAATGACATAAATTGCCTCAACAGGTGCTGGATAATGTTTTGCAAAGTATGGTACGACGTGTGGAATGTTGCATCACACTCCACGGTGGACATATCCCGTACTGATACCTTTCTTTAAGGTGCCTGCTGACTTTTAGATGCATTGTTCCATTTCTTTGTACGCAGATCAAATGAACATTTTTTTTCTTTTTAGATGTTTCACAGCTTTTGTACTTTCCAGAACAATAAATATTCTTTATTATAATGTCTGAACAGTGTGGCAACAATATTTTATCCTACTAGGCCTCATGTCTCGCTTAATGTTATGCTACATAGCAATTTGTGATCCGTCCTTAGCAGTTGTCCAGCAGTGTATATACAGCATTCAACAGCTATAGTACAACAGTATTTTCGGATGAAGAATTTCTGTTCATGATTATGATGAGGAGTATAACACAGCAAGTTTGATTCCTCCACTGAAATCGATCCAGATTTAGAAGAGGGAGACACTATTGAAAATAAATGTTTTATATGTAGAGATACACAAAAACATTTGGGAAGAACGTGACTTTAACCCTCTAACCGGATAGCACGGAAAATTCCGTCAGTGTAAAGATGCTTCGAAAATGGACTGCACGGATTTTTCTGCCTTAAAGTAACGTTTTCAAAAGCGGATTAACCGCACTTTTCTGAAATCCTTTCCCCCTTTTAAGGTTTAACAACTTGAAAGATAATGAGGGACGGAGGAAGCAACACAGCAGGAGTTTTATGGCTCGCAGGGAACCCCGTGTTTTTACCCTGGGGGAATCGTAAAAATCGAGGGGAAATTTCTTTAGACCCCAGGAAGTGTTAATTTGTTTTACCTCGTTTTTTTAAAGTTTTGTAAAGTTCCAACGCATAAGTAAAATATGTTACAATTCCCTTTTAGTTTCATATTAATTTGAAACTGTAACAAGTTGGGGCGTGTCAGTGCAATCTGCTATTTTATATAGTTAGACAAATTATCTTTTTTTAAGTATATTCTTTCGCTTCATTTTTTTAATTTTAATCAAAGCTTTCAGTTTTTGAAACATGATTATTTTATCATAAGATACCGAAAAAATTAATAAAACACCAAACTCTTTAAAATTTGGAACCTTTTCAATTTTCCAACCACTAAAAATGAATAAATTTAAACTTCATCAAATCATTTGAAACATTTTCTTACACTTTGATAAAAATAATAACGAAAAAAAAAAAAAAACTAATTTAGATTTATTAGTTTTTTTTTTTTTTTTTTTTTTTTAGATTTCAAAGCCTAAGTGTTCAGGGAAGTTTAAGTACAGTGTGTGTGTGCCTTGTTATATATTGTTAAAATACACCGAATTATATTTGAATTTTAAGTGCTTGAACTTCAGTTTACATCAAAGACAACATGAATGAAGATTTTCACACATTTTTTTATAAATTGAATGTTTGAATAAATGGTAATCAAAAATATACGGAAACATTTACAGTAGACATTTATGCATATAAATAAACATAAAAATCAATTTTAAATTCGAGCTATTGAAAAACATTCGAATTATATATTGTTCAAAAATATCTATTTATACAAAATATACCTCAACATTTATCTTTTTTAAAGGCTAACTGAATAAGTAATTAAAATCTGGATATTTTTGAAATCTCGACCTTATAAAGCTAGAAATTTTATGTTAGAAATTCCATTTGAAATTTCGAAAAAAAAATGCATCGCGCAGTTAAAAATTATTTACCATAAGTTTTAGCAATTGTTTGAGTATAATAAAAATTTCAAATTTTATTATATAGCTTGTTTGGTATCTTTTAATATATTTCGGCCGCGGTAGCCGAGTGGTATAGGTATCGGAACGTGGCTTGCTTTGTCACGAGTTCGAGCCCAGTACCACTAAAGACCCGCCGTGTGGGGCAGCGATGCACGTTAAATCTGTCGAGAGCTGAAACGTCCTCCCGTTGGTGTGGTGTGGTAGTTAGGAGAGGGGGGTGCCAGCTCAGGTGTCGTCCACGTCACTTGACCATGGTTCAAAATTACGTGGTCCGTCGCCAAAAGCCCTCGTGTAGCTGAACAGTGCGACGTTAATATTCAATCATTCATTTAATATATTTCGAAGATTTCATACAATTTAGTTGAAAACCGCATGCTAAGAGCAAAAAATATACTAAAAAATTGATGAATATACAATTACAATAAATTCTTACATAGAGAAGCAAAACTGAGAAGCTAAAGCGTAGGAAGAAAAATTTTTGAGTATATCTGAAGTAGTTTTCGAAATATTTATTTTAAAGTTTAGAAAATTTGTGTGCGTTATGTTATACTTAATATTAATTAAATGGTTAAAATAATATGTTAATATTAGTCATGTAATCGTTTGATGACACATTCATATACTAATAAAAATTATCATGGTCATTGATGCGAATGTCAAGAATTTTATGTAATTTTAAATTCCGACATTAAGATATTGATGTAGAAAATATAAAACGACCATCTGAAATATATGAAAAATGCAGTCTGCTATAAAATGATCTTGACAAACAAAATCCGGCATTTTCACTTACTATGGCAGAGCCGGCTTAGTCAGGGGCGATCTGGAAAAACAGAGAGAGATCTTCGGTTTTGATGGATGCCGCTCTAGCTTTTAAAGCTCCCAGGAAAAATATATATATAAATTACAAATGCAAAAATAAATCTTGTAATTTTCCATACATTTTTATAACAACGAATTGTGGAATTGGCTTCAATACATTGTTGTGTTTGACAATATCTAAGGTAACCCACCCTACTTTAGATAGATTTGTACTACTTTTTCGTAACCGTATTCCTTTTAAAATTAATTCGTGCAGCCGAAATACACCTTTTGTACCCTTAAAAATTTATGTAAACTATAACGGTTAATTTTAATTTATGCAACTTGTGAAATGTTCATAATTAACCATTTCCGTCTAAACAGTTTACATGGAAAAAAAAAGTTTGGACTTCCTCATTCATTAGGGATTTATATAAGATTCTAACATTAAATTTTATTTTTCACCGAATAGGGTTGAGTGGTAGTGTATAGTGCTTCCACACCACAGGTCTGGGGTTCTATTAACGGGCGGCGCAAGGTCGACTCTGCCTTTCATCCCCGCTACATTGGGTCGATAAATAAGTACCAAGCTTGCTTCGGGTCTTAAACACTGAAGGTCTCTCTTCAGACAAACCACCAAATCGGGACATCTGTTCACGCACCTCAGCGTCCAATGGTCACGTGTATTATGATGGGCACAGTAGTTCCTGGCCCTCATGGATTGTTGTTCTTCCGAGTTTGAGTCTTTAGTTTGAGGATTACCTCATTGGGGATACCCCTTAGATAAACATGTATTTCCACTCATTTGCAATTAAACATTTTTCTTTCAATTACGTTTATTTCAGAAGGAAGTTTGATTTTTCAAATGTATTTGCTTAATAACATGTATATTTGTGTATTATATTAAACATTTTATCAATCCAAAATTACATGTTTTTAGCTCCTCTAAAAGCTTTTGGGATTTTACGACTGATCTTACAATCCATTTACGTTTTATAGTAGTGTATTTAAAAATGATAAATATATTTTTACGACTGTGTGAGCTTTTATGCCTCGTTTATAAATATAAAAAATTGCATTCAGCTACAGTTTTTAAAATGTACTGAAATAAGTGGAGGAATAGGATATTTACATATTATGAATATTTTTGACTGCAGTAAGATATATTTATATTTCACTTTCTTTACTATTTGAATAGAAGTTGTAAGCCCCCCACACATTTTGCGAATCGTTTGATGTTGAGTATAAACCCATAGGCTGTTTAATATTGTAAAGTGTTTTACTTTGATACCAGCACACACTAAAATAAGGCTCATTTGCAGTTAGTTATATGATCAGCTTTTCAGTGATATTTAAATTTTCAAAAATAGTCTACACGTACAAAAACATTCTTTCACAACCGCACACCACATCTCATACTATATCTTTCCTACAGCAGGAAATATTTGTGTATACTGAAAAATTTAATACAGGATACATTTTCAAGTGTTAAATTTGTTTTTTAAATTTGGTATGAATACATTGTGGAACTGTCGGTTAACTTCACTGAACAAAATTGTTTTAAGTGTACTGTTTTGAAAGACAAAATTAATTAGGGAGAACTTTTCTCACAATAGAATTGTAATGACTGAATTGTGTGAAAATGTAGTTATCGATGTGTGACATTTTTCCTTGTAATAAAAGAAACAGAAAGATAAGAAATTTAACTTCAGTAGAAAATGGTTAGAAGTACTGTCATGCGCATTTGAAGAAGTATATCCCCCATTAAAATTAAAAATTATTGACTGAATGTGTGTTATATCCATCGCAAATGCCGATGTAGAAAAGGAATTTTTATTTAATACAAGAAGTTCGAAAAAGAGAACACTAGGAAGGAAAATTTAAATTTTTTTCCGAAAAATATTCAGTTAACATAATATCTTTTATATGATTTTAATTAAAATAAATTAAAAGTATTGAAATCCTTTTTTATGCTATTTTAAATTAAAAATATAACTGAATAGAGAAAGATCGGTTTTATTTCATAAATATAATCATCGTATGTAATATTTATTGTGTTATTGTTTAAAAATGAGATAGGGCCTTTGCTCTTTTTACCTCATTACTTTTTTAAAAAACAGGAAAGTGAGCGCGTTTTCTTACTCTCATATTCAAAAATGAATACAGGATGCTTTTTTCTGGTTCAAATCGCAATACCAAAAATATATATATATATATTTTAATTTTTAAAAATGACAGAAAAATAAATTTTCTTTGAAGAAAATATAATTATTTTTTAACTTCTAACATACTATTTATTTCATTTTTTTCTTCTTTTTTTTTATTTTTCATTTCATTTTTAATTTTACTGTGACTGAACATATAGGAGAAAGAAACACCGTATTTCACTACGCTTTCAAAGAAGATTGCCCAAGGCAACATAACAGCTAGCTGTAAACGATTGATCTCTTGGTTCTTACTTTTCAAAGGCACCGAACTGGGTCGTAAAATTATCCCCGTTGGACCTCCCAAGTTCTAAAAGGGGGAAAGGAAAGAAGTCTGTTGCATTTTTGAAGGGAATCGCAAAATAAGAGTTAAATTCTTTCGGAATAACTTTTCAGGAGGAAGGTATCCAGTTAGAGGGTTAAAGGAGACAACGGGTACACATCTTATCCACTTTCAGATGAACTTTTGAAAAGAAAAAAAACCTATTGCTGGAACAATAAGAGAAAATAAAAAAAGAAATTCCAATATAAGATATAGACGGTATATAGCTCTTCAATGAAACAAATAACTTCATTCAAAGATATTTTTTCTGGTAAAAAAAACAGCCAAATGAGTTATTAGATATTATAATGAAAAATGATCTTAATCCCTGTTTTCCCAATTTCGCTCTAACATTAATAATTTTTTTAACCTTACCTGTTTCTGCAGCTTCCGGTGAAAGAAATTTCAGTAAATTAAAAATTACTTGCGAAATAATATGACACAAGAAATGCTTTCAGATTTGGCCTTAATCTCAATTGAATCCGTAATCTCAGAAAAATTTGATTTAACCGAAACTATTACCAAATTTTCTTCTCAGAAAGCCAGAAAAGTCATTTTATAGTTACAGTAAAATCCGGCGTGTATCGTGCCCCTCCACATATTCACTGTATGACACGCGCACACCCTTTTTTACGAAGAAACCTGAAATGCATGATCTTATGTTTTGAAGTCCTTTATTCGAGTATTATTCCAAGTTTTAGTAAAAAATAGTGTATTTTCAGAATTACAATCCTTTAAGTTCATAAGGAATGTTATATCTTTCACAAAACAGTACTTCGATGTATGCAAAAGTCTGATCTTTTTCTATGCTCATCTTTTTTTTTATTTTTAAAGCTCTCATTTTTATACCCGGCTTATAACGCAAACCCGTACATTTCGGTTTTATTTGTTGAGTTAAAAATGCGCGTTATACTCCGGATTTTACGGTCTAGTTGATTTCGTAGTCTTAGTAGAAGGACTGATTGATATACGTTTCGTTTCAAGAGATTTGTGCCTTAGTATTTATTTTATTAGATTGTATTTTTTGAGCAAATTCTGTCGCTTTGCATTTATAATTATAAAATGTTTCTTTTGAATTTTAAAGGTTATATTTGTGTTAGTTTATTATTTTGTTAAAGTATTTTGTCGCTATTATAAATCATTACCAGGCGAAAAAATGAAGTTTTGCACTTCAAATTTCATTTGAATTATTATTCATGTGTTTTACTTTTTATTCTTATATAAGTAGATGAGTTCTTAACGTCAACATAAGTATTAATCAAAATATGATAAGTTCTCTGGGGGGGAGGCACATTAGGTGTTTGCACGAAGGCGGCTGATACCCTAGGATAGGCCCTGTCCCTACTCAAAAACCATGTTTATTACTAAAATGCAGCTGAAATAACACGTTAAAACAAATTTAAACAACCTGTAAATAATAATTTTTTTTTAATATCTTATCGGAAGCTTGTCTGATAAGATTAAAGTAAGACATGTGGTCTTAGATAGAAATAGCTATTTTTCTTTGAATCTTTTAATATATATATATATATATATATATATATATATATATATATATATATATATATATATATATATTTTTTTCCTCCCAACTATTTCATAATTGTTCAATAAATATTATGTGTGTGTGTGTGTGTGTGTGTGTGTGTGTGTGTGTGTGTGTGTGTGTGTGTGTGTGTGTGTGTGTGTGTGTGTGTGTGTGTGTGTGTGTGTGTGTGTGTGTGTGTGTGTGTGTGTGTGTGTGTGTGTGTGTGTGTGTGTGTGTGTGTGTGTGTGTGTGTGTATAGTAATGATATATAGTAATATATCATTACTATAACCACACACACACTATACATATAAATAAAAATCAAGTGTCTGTTTGTAATTTGAAATTAACAGCTTTTTACTAAATGCATTTAAAAGTATATACGGTACTTAGATGAAAAATCAATTTTTAAAATTTTTGTGTGTCTGTCTGTCTATCTATCTGTTTGTTCCGGCTAATCTCTCAAACGGCTGGACCAATTTTGACGAAACTTTCACTGGCAGATAGCTAATGTTATAAGGAAAAACTTAGGCTACTTTTATTTTAGAAAAAAAATTAAGATTCCGAGAAAATAAAATTAAAACCAATGAAATAGTGAGCAATATCCAATTCAAATAGGGATTATTTATTTCAATAGGGACTATTTTTATTCAATAGGAATTATTTTTATTTAATAGGAATTATTTTATTTCATGAGCCTTCTGTCTCAACGATTTCTAGCAGTTATATCAAACTTTTTTCTTTGATGAGGTTGCTTCCATTCGCGACATTTCCCGTTCATGTCTTGATCCTAATGATTTTACAGTCCTTAACCCTCCAAGCATTCCACATGGAAAATTCCGTCATTGTAAAGATGCTTCGAAAATGCAGTGCGCGGGTTTTTTGTTTTTCTTTTGCCTTCAAGTAACATTCTCAAAAACGGTTGAGCCGTACTTTTCTGAAATCCTTTCCCCCTTTTAAAGGTTTAACATCTTGAAAGATAATTAGGGACGGTGGAAGCCACACAGCAGGACACTGATAGGAAGTTTTATGGCTCGCAGGAAACCCCGTGTTTTGACACTGGAGCAATCGTAAAAAATCGGGGAAATATTTCTTTAGACCCCAGGAAGTGTTTGTTTGTTAGCTTGTATTTTAAAACTTTTGAAAAGTCCCAACACATAAGTAAAATATGTTACACAATTCCCTTTTGGTTTCATATTAATTTGAAACTGTAACAAGCTGGGGCGTGTCAGGGCAATCTGCTATTTTATATAGTTAGACAAATTATACCTTTTTAAGTACATTATTTCGCTTCATTTTTCTTATCTTAATCAATGCTTTCAGTTTTTGAAACATGATTATTTCATTATAAGATGCCAGAAAAAAATAATAATAAAACACCAAACACTTTAAAATTTGAAACCTTTTCAACTTTCCAACCACTAAAAATGAATAAATTTAACATCAAATAATTTGAAACATTTTCTTGCACTTTGATAAAAATAATAACGAGAAAAAAAACTAATTAAGATCTATTATTATATTTTTTTAGATTTCAAAGCCCAGGTGTTCAGGGAAGTTTACATACAGTGCCTAGTTATGTATTGTTAAAATACCCCGAATTATACTTGAATTTTAAGTGCTTGCACTTCAGTTTACATCAAAGACAACATGAATGAAGATTTTTCCACATTTTTTTATAACTTGAATGTTTGAATAAATGGTAATCAAAAATATACGGAAACATTTACAGTAGACATTTATGCATGTAAATAAACATAAAAATCAATTTTAAATTCGAGCTATTCAAAAACCTTCGAATTATTATTCAAAAATATATATTTATGCAAAATACCTCAACATTTATCTTTTTTTTAAAGGCAAACTCAGTGTTTCTCAAACTGTGGGGCGCCCCCCCCTGGGGGGCGCGATAAGCCTACAAGGCGTGCGCAAGCATATCGAAAATAAAAGAATTTAAAAAAATTTATTTACTAGAATGAAGTAAAACAAAATACTTTCTGACATAATAAGAAATATACAATTTACACGGAAATAATATATATATATATATATATATATATATATATATATATATATATATATATATATATATATATATATATATATATATATATATATATATATATATATGTACATATTATCTGCGATTTTACATCATCAAAAATAAAAGCTTCTACTTCAAAACCTCATTTTTTAGCTATCTTTGATACTATAACCAAATAAAAAACGTGTTATTCGATTTGCTGTAATACCATGATGAGAGATTTTTTTTATTACGTTTTCTTTTCAAAGCGAAAATGCTACTCTTTCAGAGGAAAGACCAAACCCAGACCCATAATCAAAAAAATTTTTAGGAAGATAAAAAGTTCATCACTGTTACATATTATTGCCATCAGCTGTAGGCAGCAGAATGTATTTGCTGCGGTTTGACCTTCGAGCTTACTTGTACGGTTAGTTACATCCCTGCTCTTATGTATTTGTTTTTTCATTTAGGGAATTTTGAAGGATTACTAAGCCAAGCATACTGACAATCGTTTTACATAATTTTTTTAGAACATCCATATTGTAATAAATACACTTTTAATCCGGGAGCGGTCACGCCGAGCACAGATTGCACGAAATCGGTAATTCTGGCAAAACTCTTTAATTGTTACCAATGGCCCTGACACTATCCTCCTGTTTGACAATCTTAACGTGAACTAAATAATATTTGTCACATATCTCCCTCTTTTTTGGGAGTGACAGACGTTTTGTAACGATCTTAAGATACTTGTTTTGTCTGAGTTCCCGATGTAATAACTTTTTTTCCGAAATATTTTCTGTGTCCTTGAAAGTAGGTGAGTATATTTTCTCTTAATTAAATTTTTCACTGGAATTACGATTTTTATTGTGTATACTATAAAGATAATTATAAAAAAAAGGATTGGGGTGACTCAATAACACCGCTCGACCATTAGTATCGAGTGCGAGCCTGCTCCAGGGTTAAAACTTGTTGAAGACTTTCGCTTTAAATATTAAAAATAATACAATTATTCTTCATCAGAATTTTTTTATTGTTCATTATTCAACATCAATTCTAAATGTTAATTCTTTGAGGCTTAAAATTATAGTTCGCTTAAAACTAATTATAATTTGAGCAATCATTTTAAAAAAATCATTTTACATTTTTGTAAACATTGTCGCACACTTGCCTTTACTCTCCTTACAATTAAGCGATTATATCAATAATGTTTCATTTTCTTATAAATGAACTTGTGCAAAGAGCTGGTTCTTCAGCCGGTACACTTTTAATGTATCAGTGCTGCACAGAGTATTTTATAACTAATTAACTAATACTAAATTAAGAACAAGTTTAATAAGTATTAGCGACTTCCATCGGCTTGTCTTACAGAGCGAAGTTTTTCAGAGGAATGCTTATGATTAGAAATTGACCCCCTGAGTTCTTTTTCTACTTTAAGCTGATATCTATATTTTGTCTTCTAAGCAACTACCGCATTTTGCAATATATGTTCCAGTTTAAAATTTAGAGAAATGAAAAATAACATAATAATTATCCTATTACTTATTTATTATTTTTATTATTATTATTATTATTGCTTAAAAGTAACATAAACAAAATTTAATACTTATGTCATGAATTTGTACGATTTATAATAAAGATTGTTGCTTTAGCGTCAAAGTGCATTATTATTGCATTCAGTACATTATTAATATATAAGGGGGGCGCAAAAAAATTGTAATTGAAAAGGGGGGCGCCAGTATTGAAAGTTTGAGAAGCACTGGGCTAACTGAATAAGTAATTAAAATCTGGATATTTTTTCAAATCTCGACCGTATAAAACTAAAAATTTTATGTTAGAAATTCCATTTGAAATTTCGAAAAAAAATGTATCGCGCAGTTAAAATTTATTTACCATAAATTTCAAATTTTATTATATAGCTTCTTTGGTATTTTTTAATATATTTCGAAAATTTCATACAATTCAGTTGAAAACTGCATGCTAAGAGCAAAAAATATACTAAAAAAATTGACGAATATACAATAAAGTTTTACATAGAGGCAAAACTGAGAAGCTAAAGCGTAGGAATGAAAAATTTTGAGTATATCTTAAGTAGTTTTCGAAATATTTATTTTAAAGTTCAGAAAATTTGTGTGCGTTATGTTATACTTAATATTAATTAAATGTTTAAAATAATATGCTAATAATAGTCATGTAATCGTTTGACGACACATTCATATACTAATAAAATTATAATGGTCATTGATGCGAATGTCAAGAATTTTATGTAATTTTAAATTCAGACATTAAGATATTGATGTAGAAAATATAAAACGACCATCTAAAATATATGAAAAATGCAGTCTGCTATAAAATGATCTTGACAAACAAAATACGGCATTTTCACTTACTATGGCAGAGCCGGCTTAATCAGGGGCGATCTGGAAAAATAGAGAAGGACCCGTGGTTTTGATGGATGACGCTCTAGCTTTTAAAGTTCTCAGGGAAAAAAATATATAAATTACAAATGCAAAAAATAAGTCTTGTAATTTTCCATATATTTTTATAACAACGAATTGTGGAATTGGCTTCCAATACATTGTTGTGTTTGACAATATCTAAGGTAACCAACCCTACTTTAGATTGATTTGTACTATTTTTTTTCGTAACCGTATTCCTTTTAAAATTAATTCGTGCAGCCAAAATACACCTTTTGCACTCTTAAAAATTTATGTAAACTATAATGGATAATTTTAATTTATGCAACTTGTGAAATGTTCATAATTAACCATTTCCGTCTAAACAGTTTACATGAAAAAAAAGTTTGGACTCCCTCATTCCTTAGGGAATTATATAAGATTCCAACATCAAGTTTTATTTTTCACCAAATAGGGTCGAGTGGTAGTGTATCGTGCTTCTACACCACAGGTCTTTGGTTCTATTAGCGGGCTGGGCAAGGTCGACTCTGCCTTTCATCCCCGCTACATTGGGTCGATAAATGAGTACCAAGCTTGTTTGGGGTCTTAAACACTGAAGGTGTCTCTTCAGTCAGACCACCAAATCGGGACATCTGTTCATGCACCTCAGCGCCCAATGGTCACGTATATTGGGATGGGCATAGCAGTTCCTGGCCCTCATGGATGGTTGTGCCACTGAGTTTGAGTTTTAAGTTTGAGGATTGCCTCACTTTGGGGATACCCCTTAGATAAACATGTATTTCCACTCATTTGCAATTAAACATTTTTCTTTCAATTACGTTTATTTCAGAAGGAACTTTGATTTTTCAAATGTATTTGCTTAATAAAATGTATATTTGTGTATTATATTAAAATTTTGATCAACCCAAAATTACATGTTTTTTGCTCCTCTAAAAACTTTTAGGCGTCACTTGACCATGGTTCAAAATTACGTGGTCCGTCGCCAAAAGCCCTCGTGTAGCTGAAGAGTGCGACGTTAATATTCAATCAACGAAAAGGTTTTAGGATTTTAGAACTGATCTTACAATCCATATATGTTTTATAGTAGTATATTTAAAAATGATAAAGACATTTTTATAACTGGGGGAGCTTTTATGCCTCGTTTATAAATATAAAATATTGCTTTCAGCTACAGTTTTTAAAATGTACTGAAATAAGTGGAGGAATAGGATATTTTTTTACATATTATGAATATTTTGACAGTAAACAGTAAGATAGATTTATATTTCAGTTTCTTTACAATTTGAATAGAAGTTGTAAGCCATTTTGCGAATAGTTTGATATTGAATATAAACTCATAGGCTGTTTAATATTGTAAAGTGTTTTACTTTGATACCAGCACACATTAAAATAAGGCTCATTTGCAGTTATATGATCAACTTCAGTGATATTTAAATTTTCAAAAATAGTCTACACGTACGAAAACATTCTTATAAAACCACACACCACATCTCATACTATGTCTTCCCTACAGCATGAAATATTTGTGCATACTCAAAAAATTACATACAGGATGCACTTCCAAATGTTAAAATTGTTTTTAAAATTTGGTATGGATACATTGTGGAACTGTCGGTTACCTTCACTGAACAAAATTGTTTAAGTGTACTGTTTTGAAAGACAAAATTATTTAGGGAGAACTTTTCTCACAATAGAATTTATAATGACTGATTTGTGTGAAAATGTAGTTATCGATGTGTGACATTTTCCCTTGTAATAAAAGAAACAGAAAGATAAGAAATTAAACTTGAGTAGAAAATGGTTAGAAGTACTGTCATGCGCATTTGAAGAAGTATATCCCCCATTAAAATTAAAAATTATTGACTGAATGTGTGTTATGTCCATCACAAATGCCGATGTAGAAAAGAAATTTTTATTTAATACAAGAAGTTCAAAAAGGAGAACACTAGGAATGAAAATTTAGATTTTTTCCGAAAAATATTCAGTTAACATAAAAATATTATTTATATGATTTTAATTAAAATAAATTAAAAGTATTGAAATCTTTTTTATGTTATTTTAAATTAAAAATATAATTGAATAGAGAAAGATTGGTTTTATTTCATAAATATAATCATCGTATGTATATCACTGTATGCACAATTTATTGTCTTATTGTTTAAAAAAAGAGATAGGGCCTTTTACTCTTTTTACCTCATTACTTTTTTAAAAATAGGAAAGTGAGCGCGTTTTTTTTTCTCTCATATTCAAAAATGAATTCAGGATGCTTTTTTCTGGTTCAAATCGGAATACCAATATATATATATATTAATTTTTTTTAAAAAATGACATAAAAATAAATTTTGTTTGAAGAAAATATAATTATTTTTCAACTTCTAACACACTATTTATTTCATTTTTTTCCTTTTTTTTTACCCTTCATTTTGCTTTAATTTTACTGTGACTGAACATATAGGGGAACGACTGAGTTGCACTACAGCTTTCATACAAGATTGCCCAAGGCAACTTAACAGCTAGCTGTAAACGATTGTTCTCTTGGTTGTTACTTGACAAAGGGACCGAACTAAGTCATAAAACTCTCCCCGTTCGACCTCCCAAGTTTTAAAAGGGGGGAAGGAAAGAAGTATGTTGCATTTTTAAAGCGAACGGGAAAATAAAAGTAAACGCTTTCGGAATAACTTTTCAGGAGGAAGCTAACCACCTAGAGGGTTAACGGCATTGTCAAAGGTCATGCGTCCCTTTCACCCCCTTCCTTGGGGCTTCGTTTGTGTTCGCGTTTCACCCTACTTGCTACTTAGACCTATTTTGATCCTAAAGATTTTAGTCCTCACCCCATCGACAGTGTCAAAGGTCATGCGTCCCTTTCCCCCCTTGCTCAGCAAAAAGCAAAGAAAAAATAATGAAACAAAAAAGAAACATAGATTCACAAAGTAGAAGAAAAGTTTTCGTTAACTCTGCGAAATGGATAAACACTTTTTTGTTAAATTCCTCGTGGACGAGGTCGCAGGGAACAGCTATTTAACATAAAAATAAATGCATCAGAAAGTAATATTAACGTATTACGCATCCAGATAAAAATTATTTACTCTATTTTTAGCGTTTATTACACAAAATTTGTAACAATGTGTTACTTTTCCTGAGCAGGTAGATGTTTTCAAAAATTGACCCACAAGAAAGTTACGGGACGGCATAAATAATAATAACAATAATAAAAAAATCAGCAATTATATCTTAAGACATAAAATTTAGCAAACATGTTTTTTTCGTTCAGCTGAGTTTTGTAAAAAAGCTTCTTTTTTGTTGTTTAATTTATACAATTCAGATAAAATTAACTCATTAAAAACTTTTTTATCCTTCAGTCTGTATTTTTAAATTCACCCGTGTGAAGAACGGGTATACCAGTTAGTTAGTAAATAAAATAAATTTTTGATATTTTGATCGTTGAAAATAATTTATTTTCTATGGCTTGGCAGCACAAATTCTGAAGTGCTATGGGATTGGACGCGAAGCGCAAGTGATGTGATTGATCTTCCGATTCTCAAGAAAAGGGAAAAATGTAATTTCTCTTACAGAAAGACATCTTTATGATTATGGTTTGAAATTTTACATTATTCTTCACACAAAAAATGCATTTATTAAGCAGGCTGCACTATGAGTGTATTTTTTTACAACGAAGCGTTCAATTGCTGAGTTCATTAGTAGAAGGGGAAAAAAAAACGAATATCTCTCTCTCCCCTTTGTCAGTTTCACTCATATTTTTATTTACTGTATGAACTAATTTAAATAAGGCAGTGTTAGTATTATTTTAAGATTTATTTTATGCCAGGAAGGTTTTTACCGGCTTGTTTATTTTGGTAGTTAGTGCACAATATTTGAATTTTTTTTTTTTTTTTTAATGCTCGTGTAAGAGTTGATATTTCTTTCACATCAATTATTGTCGTTAATCTGAATTATACAGAGAAATCTTACACATTCTTTTTTAAAAAATCTAACAAAGTTCTTATAAATCTCGATGATTTTCTTTCCTTTTACTTTAAGCTTGTAACTTGTATAATAACTATAAAAGTTAATTGAAAGTTTCAAATGCAGGAGCATAGTGTAACAGTATTTAATTACTTCAATTTCTATTCAAAAAAATTTTTTTGTAATCCTTTTACTGACCTTTTGATGCGTTGCTGAAGCTTTTGTTTATATAACTATGTATAATTTTTAAATGAAAACTATAATGAAATGATATTATTTATGATGAAATAATTCTTTTAAGTTTTTTTTTTCTTACTGCTTTAAATATTTATATATGTAATGTATTTTGCATTTTAAGCTGTCTATATTTGTGTAATTTAAATACTGTTATTATTCGTTCACTAAGTCACTTTTGTAATTATTATTAACAGTTATAAAATTTTTAAAAATGTCTTGTAAGAATTATTTTTTTTAAAATTTATGGTATCACATTTTGAAGTTTCCTAATACTTATTTCCAGAACAATTTAAAATTCTATGACACAGCAATATATATGTTTAGAGATATAGGAAGTAATATCCTGATATAAAAAAGTATGTTATATTATTCTGAAAATAAAAAAGTTTTATTTTTTTGTATATGTTTTTGATTTCTTTGTAACCATGCCTTGTAGTTGCTTAAAACTATCACCTAAAATTTTAAAAGGATAGTTTTAATTCTAAAAAACCTCTTTATATATTGCTCTATTAATAACTTACTGAAGTTACTTGTTTCAAAACCACGAATTGAAATGCATTAATTTTTTATGTTATTCCTCGAAATATATTTTTAATATCAGTTGATTTCAGAATTGGAAAATGGTTCTGAGTATTTTTTTTTCTCCTAAAGTCATAGTTCTTCTTGTAATGAGAGAATTATAAAAAGAATTATGTTATTTTTTAGTTTTCCCTTGCTAATAATCTGTATTCAATCTATAGGTAATATTTCTATTAAAATGCATTATGTGCAAATTTGCAAATCTTCTTAAATGTGCATTTAGATGTATCACTTCTATTAATAGTACTTCAATTATATCAAATTTTATAAAATATTAATATATTTTGATAACTTTGGATTGTAAATAAGCAGCACTTTATTGAGTGAGTTAAAAATTTCTACCCTGGAAATCATACACAGTAGATACCTATCTGAAAATTGGCTCCTTGTATACACAGATTGCTCTGCAGAAAATGTAAAAAAAAAAAAAAAAAAGCCAGAGCTTATTCTAATATTCTCAGTTTTAATTGCCTGTGGGAGAAGTACTGGGACAATTTTGATGGTGAGATTGCAGATATAATGTATGCAATGATGAATTAAGAAATAGCTGGGATCATATTGTTTTCTTTATTGATTGACAAGCTACTGTTTTGTCACTTATCAATTTAAAATATAATTTTAGAATAAAAGTTTGTGGTCTAGTTAAAACCAGAGATTATGATGCTCTTCAGTGAATTCCGAGTCACAGTGGCATTTATTGAAATGAGTTAGCAGATTTGCTAATGTCGGGTCTCTTATGACCCAACCTGGTTCTCCTATACCAGGGATGGCAAACCAATGGCATGCATGCTACTAAGGGCACGAGACACAATATTTTGGGCACACCTTTGATCAAAATGGTTTGTATTTTAGTTCAAAATAACGAAGTTCACAAAGAAGTATTACAATCAAACGCAAGTGGTCAGTCGCGGTGCATCGGGGAGCACACTTATTTGTTATTGTCTTGCCTTAGTTATGCCGTGAACTGCAATTGCTATTGATGCAGTTTGTCTACGGATAGCACAGTAAATTTTTTTGACGCTACTGCATTTTGAAGTTTGTTTGTGCTATATTTACAATTTCTTACCATTTTTTAACTTGGCTAGTTCAGCAAAAAAACAATAAGGGCAAAATAGTGTAACAGAATTTCAAACTTGATGGGCAGAGGGATATGGCATGATTAGTAAAGGCAACAAAGCGGTGTGTGTTTTATGGGCTGGAACAGTTGGATGTAGAACATCGTCTTTAAAGCTGGATCATGCTATTTTTTTTTTAACCATATTTTCATTCATTGCCTGCAAGTCATTATTTTCAGTGATGAATAACATTAAAGACTCATGTAGAAACCATTTGGCAGATGATTCAAATTCAGCATGCATTCTGTTAAAAGTAACATCTTAAATCCTAATATGTTATTTATCATCTAATTTGCAAGAACAGAAGTCACACTAATGTTTCTTTAATTTGAAATACACATATAACAAACATTTACTACTATACAGTGCAAAATGTACTTTTTTGTAGTAAATAAAGAGTTTTGAGTTGTTAGTATTTAGTTTTTTTTATTTTCCCAATAATATCACAAGTCAAAACTATTTGACATCGTGTCTATACTTCATTCAACATTTCTTTAGAAAAAATGGCACACTGATCTATAAAGATTCACCACCCCTGTCCTATACCATTAAGTAATATAAAAGAATAATCTGCAATAAAATAAAAGAACCAGAATTTCCTTGTATGTTAATACAGCTGTGACAAAAAAGTGCTGCTTGACAAAAATAATAAAATCCCTAGTTCCTTGCCGAGGACTGTTGGAAATCGCTTGTTTTAGGATGGCAACTGGGCATGATTACCTACAAAAGCATTTACACCTAATAGGAAATAGCTCTTTAATGAATTTGACAATTCACAAATTTCTTCTGACCTATATTTCAGTAAATCTATTTATATAATTTTTGAATAATTTACTTCAAAATTCCCTTTGTATTTTAAAAATTCGTTTATTTCATTTTAAAATTATTGACTTGAAACTTAGCATTTTCACTGTTTTCCGTTTGGAATATTACGTTCTGCAATTTCTTTTATTTACCGTTTCCAATGGCTAATTATAGATTGCTTCCTCTCATCTCAAACTCACTCTTAAAAAATTTCTAATTTTTAACTCCAACAACTTTTCTGCATCTATATTGATTAGGTTAAATCCCGTCCACCTCTTGAATCTGATATCCTTTTTGATTTATTTTTTATTTTTATGGTAGTTTAAATTTTTTAAGTATTGGGCAAATTGTAATTCTATCACAGTCACTTCTTTTTTCAATGTTGGAAATCAGTTCCTGGCAGGGTTATGTACTCTGTATCATCTTCTAACAAGTCAGTCAAATAAATGATGTAGTTGAGTCATTTAAAAGGTTTATTTTTATTTGCAATTTAAAAATTTATTGCATTTTGTAAAGATATTGAAGTATGCCATCAGTCTTTTTTTTTTAATGTATTATTTGAAAAAAATGTGATCCTTTTTTTATATTACTTTTTACCTTAGTAAAACTTATCAGATCATTTTTCTAATTTTAAAAATTAGAAGTTTATCGAAGTTCCTATTTATGAGATATTTTATTTCCTTAATATTATTAATACACATAAAGGTTTATTTCTAAAAATGTAGGTGTTATATCGTACCCCATAATCTAAATATTTACAAATATTACTTATATTGCTGCATAACAAATTTTTTAAATTTTAAATACAAAACTTCTGATACATTATTGTAATGACATCTTGTAGAACTAGATCTGATTACTTAGTATCCCTCTATTTATTATAAACAAATTTTATTAAGGTGGGTTTGCCTACCTGCAGTTTGATCTCAAATTTAGCTATATGTGCTTTATTGTATGATAATGACTTTCCTGAAATATAACAATTAGCATGTTTTGATATTTGTTCAGAATGAAACTTTTTATCAAAAGAAAATTTTCTAGGTTCATTCCCTTTGCTTAAATAATTAATTTTTGGCACCCATAAATTGAAAATCTGTTTTCTTTTCAGATAACTGAAACATTAATTTCATAGCAATGAATTATCCTAGAAGGGGTTGGTTTATTCTATGTATTAGAAAGAAGACTATTACTATCCTACATTATTTTGAACAGATAGTTTGTAAATGCTAGTAACACCCTACTCACACTAGTATTTTGAGGAGAATAAAACTTATAGGTGAGGATTTTTTTTAAAAATATATATACTCATAATTCTGACTTAATATGAATCAAAATTATTTGCTCAGAAATACTTTGCTTTCTTGATTCCTAAAAGTTGTTTATTTATTTTGTATTACTTTCATGACACATTTTGATTGCCTAGTTGTGGAGAAAATAATTTTCAACTGTAATTGATTTATTAAAAATATATGTACCCTTGTATGCTAATAAGAATTTTTCTTTCCTTTATTTCTAAAATCAAGGAAAGAAAATTACTTTGCTTAGAATTATTTTCTTGACAAATGTTAATTATCTAATTGAAGAAAAATTGATTTTTTAAAAAATGTTTTATCATTAGCAGTTGAAAGAGTATTGAATATATATATATATATATTGTTGTCTCTTTAACTTGCAGTTAAAAAGTTTTAATATATATGTGAATATTAATATGATAGAATATTTTTAAAAATTTTTGCATGTGTTATGAATTTCTCCTTGAAAAGACAATCTAATTATGCAGGGAAATTGTTCTTGCATCTTAACAGGGCGTTTGTTATATGAATGAAATAGTCTTTTGAACAAAAATAAATTAAAATGAAAAACTGAACTATAAGATGAAGAATATTTTGCAAAAAGGTTTTTAAGGAATGTGTTGTATTTTCTTTTTAAAAAATAAAATATCATTGAAAAATCTTCTGATGAAGTGAATCCAAAATTAAAGAATGTATCAAGGAACAATGTCTTAATTCTTATGTAATTTGTCTATCTGATGCTGAAAAATACAATTAATCATTTAAAAAGCACGAATGAAAAATAAAATGTGATGAAACAGAAATTTGAGATTTTAGTCATAACTTTAGCTTTATTTCTATGTATTTACTTCACAGTAATTCAATTGTGATTGCATAAGAATTAAATATGTAGAATTATTTGTAATATGTCTTACCTGTGCTCTTTTTTGAAATAAAATTTTAGTTTTATTGATTAAATTGTTGAATATCCATAGATGAATATTCAACATGTACTATCATCAACAACTCTATCATGTATTTATTATATTTGAATAAAATAATAAACATCTAGGTTAATTTAATTTTCTGTTAGCTGAATGTTGATGGCTAGAATTACAATTCTCAGTATTAATTTTGCATTTATTCTCTGTAAGTAGACCTGAAATATGTTTGTTTTTCCTTTAACCTTTTTTATTTTTTTTAGAAATGTTTGTTATTCATTTATATATTAAAAATTCAAATTGAACTGTAATTGCATGGTTTTTGAAATTACACAGTCTTTTAATTATTTATATAGAGTGAATCTTTCTGCTTTCTTTTGAATGTCATGGTCATTAAGAACGAGGGGGTTTTGCCTCTTAAACTTTTTATGATATAGTAAGAATGAAAACAGAAAGTATTCATATTCAATTGCGTTTTTGAAAAATATACATTCGTATTTTAAAATATTTTTCAAGTATGATTTTTTATGTTCTTTATCACTGAATAAAAGGTAAAAAAAAGCATGTAAAAATCAGTAGTACAGATACTTCTTAATGATGATCACATTTATTTTTCAAGAAATTTTTTTTCAATGTAAATCAGACATAATTCACTTGTTTTGACTTTTCAGTGTAAAAATTTCAAACTGGGTGGTCATGGTTGTCTAAATTATAGATTTTGGAAATTGGCTACAATGTTCAAATTAATGAAACATTTTTAAAATTGTTTTATGATTTGCTATGTGTTCATCTTGTAAATATTCCATTAAAACGAATTTTTGTGTGTGCTTTAACATGTTCTCATTTAATTTTGGTTTTTATTTCCTCTTGGTGCTGTCAGTTTTGTATTCAGTGTTTGCAGTCATGAAAATGGCTTCTCGTCATTCTTCATCATCTCGGAGGGATCAAAGTGACAAAAGATATCAAGCATCGTCTTCTTATTCTAGGTCGAACAAATCAGATCATGTGAAAAATACACCAAAGAAAAAACAAGAGTGTAAGTTTTTAAACTTCATTTTCGATATCCAAGTATTTATAAGAACTTCGTATATCTCTCAATTTTAGTGATTTTGCTCTGTTGTGATTCATGTTTCTTTAGATTTAGTATTTATTTCATTGTTCTGCTAAACATTGTTTTTTTTACTTTGTTATATAATTCAATCACATAGTATATAGCACAGGTGGGAAACCTTTTTACTATTAGAGGCTGCATAAGTTGGTGTACCTATAAATGCGACTTTTTATTAAATTATTATAGTTTTTGTATAGATTTAACAATTTTGTGCATTATATAGGAATATTTTTTTAAAAAACTAAATCTTTATTTATTTGCTATTTGTTATAAAATTAATCCTTGATTATTATTTTTTTTATAAAATTACTAAATTCATAGATACCATTGTAACCATCTATATTTCACTGTTGGTATTTTTATTTATGTCAGCATATATATTTTTGGATCAAGCTTCATAACATGTCTAAACTAGCGTGTCTATTAGGGTTGCCATGTGGCACTAGGCGACATTCTAACATTTGAAATTTACAATTGGCTATTTCCATGAGCAGTCATTGAAACATTCATTCATGCCATTCTTTATTTAATTCCATTGATTTTCAAACTGTTGTTATCTAGATAATTAAATATTAATAAAAGTGCTAGTAATATGAAGGCCGCTCAAGAAACTCATGGAGGCCGTGAGTTCCCCATCTCTGGCATATAGTTAGTGATTGGTGAGTCACCTTCACCTTATGTGCATTTTTGTATTTAAAAGATAACTATGCCATTCTTTAATGCTCTATTTTTACTAATCTTAGCACCTTAGAATTTCAAATAAATACCTAAGCCTTGAATGTGTAAACAGAAAATAATAAAATATTTTTGTTATTTATTGAATTATTTCTAAAAATTATTAAAAAAATTTGGACATTATATGTATATGAATTTAAAGCAACTTATATAAAAATTTTAATTTCAGACATTTTTAATGTCATTTCAATGCAATACATAAGTGAAAGTTTATATTAATACTGTTATAAATTTAACATTGCATAACATAACAGTATGAATTTTTAAAACATATAATCTCATTAATAAAAAATATATAAAATCATCAATTACTAAATTAATGCAACCTTCTTAATTTTGTAATGTAACAAAATCAAAAAATCGCACTCCCCTTTAGTAAAACTCCATTTTAAATTTTAATGAATCGCTTCTTTTTTCAAAATTTTTTGTAATTTTAAATATTCATTTTAGTTCATTTGCAAAGAGCTCTTTTTTTATTTACAATCAGTACCAGATGGCACTACTGAACTATCGAATATGGGGTGCTTCCAAAAAGTTCCAGGAATTATTATTTAAAAGTTTTTTTTTTTTTTTTTAAATAAAAAAAATCGTCTCCCAAGTAATCACCGTTTTCCTTATTACAGCAATGATAATGTTTCTGTCATAAATGGAAACATTCTTTGAAGTGTATCGGAAGTAATTGCTGTGAGAAGGACCTCTTGCTATTCCCCATAAAAATATTTTACAGTTTCAAATTGACATCTTTTTTTGTTTCATTTTCGTCTTTGCAAACTTGTAAAAGGATCTCAGTGCTGGAGTATAGCTTGAGTTACAAGAACCATCTAGTTTTGGGCCAAAAACTGGCTGACCATTATTGCCATGTGTGTGGATACATTGTCATGATGCATAAATAATTGTTTTCCCCCTCCACTATGCATCTTGTTTACCTCCTACATCTTCCGCTATATGGTGTTGGATGATTTGTGTTACTACCTGACAAATAATTTCATGAACCTAAACAATGTTTTTATTAACTATCATATACCCAAATGCTTGTCATCTCCCAACAGATTCATAGCCCTCTTTAAAATCTTTGAATCACACTGAAGCTCTTGATTTGCTTAAAGTTGCTCATTAAATGCTTGTATCAATATTTTGTAGGTATCATTGAAATTTTGTTCGGTTGCAGTAAAATTTAATGCAAACTCTTCTACAATTTTCATAAGGACACCAACTGAAAAGTGAACTTTGAAAACATTGTCAGCCGTCTTTACTTTTTTATATGTGTTTCGCCTGTTATGTGATATTGCTTACTGCTAATCAAATGATGTGTTAAGGCCCCTCTCTCAATTAGGGATTTAGTTCCTTTATTGATTCCAGCAGATAATTAGAATTTTTGAGTAACATCGTCTGTAGGACACTTGGAGAGTTTACTTGGAGCTCTATTTGACTGTTATATTGTTGACTTCGTTGCACATATCATTTCCATTGCTTGCATCTTTTGAAATAAAAAAAATTAATAACCCGCATGTTTCCATTAGAAGATTATTATTTTTAGGTCTTTGTCAATATCCCTTTTCTCTGTTTCAATTTAAAAGCTAATTTTATTTTAATAACCATTGTTTTTTTATATTTTATGTTCCTTTTTAATAAAATAAAATGATCTAATTGGTACAAAATCTAACATCATTTACATCCACATTCATCTTTGTCTCGGTTTAGGAAATAGATTATGCTGCTTCAACAGCTGTCTTGTACAATTGTGTTCTCTCAAAAGAGGGTAAGGGTGATGAGTAAAACAATAGAGAGAGGAGTAGTATGAGAGTTTCTGAGAGTAGAGTTTGTAAAGTTGCATGAGATGTAACATAGTTGGTTTTAGTAGTTGCAAGAAAAAGTTATTTGTTGAGAAATAATTCAAGCGAATTTAATATAGGTAGAGTAATATCATATCAACATAACTTTTGGTGTCAAGAAGTGGGATGTTTAGTCTGTGCATGCTGCATTATTCTAGGTGTTCGAGACAAGTCTTTTATTTTCGATCTATTGTTGTGCTTCTTTTGCGATTATAGTGTATACTTTAGCGATTAAAATTTTCAGAATTTGAAAAATGCTGAATTTATCGTAAAGTTATAAAAAGTAACATTACTAAAATAGAAAATTTTATTTATGAATCAAGAAATAAAAGCACTTGAACTAAATACTGTAAAAGAGCTTAAAGAACAATAAATTAAAAAAGGAGACCCATTTTAAAAGTTTAAACAATGAGGTCAAAAATATATGTGGTGTTATTGAAATAGAAATTGAATTCGCAAATTCTAAGGAATATTAAGATAGTTATACTTTGGAAACAAAAAATGGCTTGCCAAATTATCTATAAGAATCAAATATTCAGAAAATATTTATATTTTAGTGAGCTCAATAATTTGGGAGACAAAATGCTAAACTTCAAAAATTATGTACTAACAAGTTCTAAAGGGATACTTCCCAAAGATAAGAATTTTTCAGTCATTTTGAAAGAGTGATACATGCAATACAATTATAACCAAAATTGTTTAATGTAATTACCTGAAATTTTATTTAGGTAAAAAAGCAGGAAGTTACATTATCAGATTTTCATTGACAGAAGCAAATAATTATGTAGCTGTGGGATTATAAGAAAAATAGGTTTCGGAATAAAATTACTTCAATCTCTAAATTCATTTGAATCAGTTATTAAAGTTATCAGAGAAACGCATTTTGCGAGCTGTGAAGAAGACCGGTTTTGAGAGACGTTCCTGGTAAGATAGAGAAACAGCGAGTGTAAGTTGGCTGGTCAACATGTTTTTGTAATTAAAGCTCAAATATATCTCTCCAGTATCCCACAGTGCATAATTTCGAAGTATAAGCGTGTAAATTCGAGCAAAATAGGTCAAGGAGCTTTCTATTGCAAACCTGCAGTGTTATAGCATATCATGAAGGGAAAACAAGACTTGCTAGGTTTCTACTGCAATGCATCTGAGAGATGTTTGGTGACAAAATCTTTGCAGATGCTATGAATGTTAAAAGTAATAAAAAAAAAAGATAATCCGTTTATTCCTTTGATTCTATTAATCCAGTAGAAAAATATACGATGTTGTTAAATTGGAATTGTGTAACCGAATTAACTTCACAAATTCTGCTTTATAAAAGGAAAGGTCGTTTTTAACTGATTTGAGTAAGACAAAATATAGATATATTAATTGGAGAATGCATTTTTTTATATTGTTTGTAATCATAAAAAAGAATATTAATGACTTATTCTGTGGTATTTCCTCTATTTTCGGATTTATGTTACAGGGATATAAAAATAAAAGTTGTAAAAATAATATTTTGCAAGCCATATCAACAAATTTAAAGTAGCCTCTGATATACTACTTCATCCATACTGATTTATCGAATAATTTGAATATAGCAAAAGAAAAAGGTTTGATAATTTGCGGAATAATTTTAAGGAATTAGAATGAGTTGCTGAAGAATATTAGGATATAATTCAGGATCAAAGTGAGGCAATAATAGAATGCTGTGATAAATGTATGTATTTAATGTCCCATAAAACAGTTGAAAGAAATAACAAAAGAAACTTTTAAATTTCACTTTGTTTTTTTTATTGTAGTTCTAATAATATTCTTTGTTGATTCCCTTGAAACTAGACCGATTAAATCCCAATACATATTAGGATTTAATGTACATTGGAAGTTTAAAATAACATTGTGCACAGATTTAAAAAAGAAAATTTTTGATGATTTGTATAGTAGAAAAGAATGTGGGAAATCTAAAAAAAAATTATGGTTTCCAGATAATTCTAATGAAAATTTCAAAATTATCTGAATAACTCATCTGCTCTTTTGTTATAAGACATTTCTATTAATATGAAGTCCCACAATTAAGGTGCACATTAGACATTATGAAGAGGATAAGCCTAAAATTGTAGAAGTATATGTAGTGATTTGTATTTTGGAGGAAAGGATATTTATGAAGCCCTCTGGAAGTCTAGGAATACTGTGATAGTTTTAAAGGCAGATAGAATAAATTTGTGAAAATTAAATACTAATTGTGAGGAACTAAGAACATAATAGATTCAAAAGGAACTTTTGTTTGAAATGGTAATGAGTGTTCTAATAGTCTGTTGAAAATAAAAGGTTTAAATTGAAGTACAGTCAAAGATGAGTTAATAAATGTTATGTCATCAGTAAAGTGCTTAAACAATTTGTTAAATACCAAGTGATTTGTTTTACATTCTGCTATGTTTTTTAATCATATTGATTTTATTTGTCTATATATATTTGGGATTAAATGCATACTCCAGGAAATATGATTATGAGTTATCAATTAGGATGAGGAATCACTGGAGGGCCTAAAGGTCAAGTGGGTTTAGTGGTGTTCAGAGATCAAATGTTTGAAGGATGTTTCAGTAGTGGAAAATTGTCTTGCCTCTCCCAAAAATGTAAATGATCCTAAATGTGAAGTACATATCTTTTGTAATGTATCACTACTAGCCTACAGTGCTGTTGCTTATTTTCAGTACCTAAACGGTAATGGTGAAGTAATAACCAGATTTATATACTGTTGAGAAGAAGAGTTTATCATCTAAAAAAACTCAATTACCTTTATTGGAGTTCGTGGCATCAGTGATAGTTTCAGTAGTTGGAAAATATTTTGATTGTTTTTTGAATGATTTAGTAGACAAATTTAGATTTTGGACTGATTCATTAATTATTCTTCATTGGATAAAATTTTGTACAAAGCAAAGACAGTGGAAATAGTTTGTACATAATTGGGCTTTCGAACATCTAATAAATTATGGATTAGTTGTAGGGGTCGTGATAATCCAGCAGATCTAGTTTGTTCAAGAAATAACCAGATTTATATACTGTTGAGAAGTAGAGTTTATCATCTAAAAAAACTCTGCATAACTAGTAGAAATTGAAGCTTGCTTGAAATACTACCATTAGTAGCAGAAATCGAGAAAATTATTCAGCCATCACGACGATATGCTTCGCAATTGGAACTTCTTCAGAAGGAGATCCAGAACTTAATGTATGCAACGAAAGATTATCTGTATGAGATTGTTGGAAACTAATACAAAAAATGGTTCCATCACTTTTGAAGAGGTGATATGAAGGACTTGATGGAAAAGTTCTAATTGTAGAAATTTTTGAAATGATCATTTCACAAACTGTGTGTAAACATTTGAGAGTTAAATATCAAATTGTAAAATATCATTTACTTTTTTTTTACTTAATACTAAGTTAAAGTAATCTTGAATTTGTTATTTTGAGTATCATTTTTTAATCTTTTATATGATTATTACAAATATTATATACTAGCTGGTATACCTGTTCTTTGCACAGGTGAACTAAAAAAGTAAACAACACAGATTGAAGGATAAAGAAGTTTTTAATGAGTTAATTTTGCGTGAATTTGAAATTAAACAAAAAAAGCTTTTTGCATATCTCAGCTAAAGAAAAAAAAAAAACCTTTGTTAAATTTTAAGTATGTAGATCTAATAGCTGAGAAAAAAGAATTTTTTTTATTTATAACTCCCCGTAACACTTTTGAGGGTCGATTTTTGAAAAGACCTCCCTAAGCTGATCTCTGCTCAGCAAAAGTAACACATTGTTAAAAGTTTTGCGTAATGAACGCTTAAAGTAGTGTAAATAATTTATATCTGAAAGTGTAATACATTAATATTACTTTCTGTTGTATTTATTTTATTTTAAAATTGTAATATACGCAAGCAACGCCGTTTCTTAAATTATAATGGCGATTCAATGAAGAACAGCGAAATGTTAACGATAGAGTTAAGTTGGCAAATGCCTAGCTACTTTCGTAGCTCGAGCTTTATTAGAGCTTTGTAAGACCCGCCGTGTAGGGGAGCGATGCACGTTAATACTTTAACCAACCGCATTGATGTACTGCAGTTTTTTTTCATACAAATTTTTTTTTTGGATCACTGCATTGAAAATTAAGGGATATACATAAACAAAATACTCCACTTTGGGAAATTTAATCCGTTAGAGCTAATAAATTAACTAAATGTTCCACTGTAAAATTAATTATATACACCTTTCACTTAAAATAAACAGTCAAATCGTTTTCTAAGGTCTTCATTATCACACAAAAACATAAGACACTTAAATTTTGACATAAACTATTTTTTCAGGACAAAAATAATCTTTGTAATCCGCTGAAAACATCGTCAGCTTAAAACTTAATATCTGCTACAACACTATTTGCCTTTCCCGCTAAAATACTCATTATAGAACCCATGCTGCCATATATGTTGGAAGAGTGGATTTCAAAGAATATCCCTGCTAAGTATTGGTAGAATATTCCTTCTAAGTTGGTGTGGTATGGTAGTTAGGAGAAGGGGGTGCCAGTTCAGGTGTCGTCCATATCACTTGACCAGGGTTCAAAATTATGAGGTCTGTTGCCAAAAGCCCTCATGTAGCTGAACAGTATGATGTTAATATTTACTCACTCCCTCCAAAAAATACAGTACAGTTATAATTATTTTTATACTTAAAATTGCAATTTTTGCCTATTCAATTAAAATTATAGCATTATAATTAACTACTATCCACAAACAAATTTTGAAAATTTGTCCAAATGATGTAGTGTGAAAGAAAAAGTTTATTTACTTTAAGTACCAGAGGCAATAAAAGTATTTATTTTGAAAAAGATCAATTTCTTACTACCAAATGTGCGTAATAAAATCATAACAAAAAAATATTCAAATAAAGAGATTTACAACAACCTCTCCCTTCAAAACTTAGTTTTATTCTGAAATTTAAAAAAATCAGGGATTACACTGATTACAGGAATAAATTAGAAGCGAGCGCCTTGCGTAGCCAAAACAAAAAGGGTTTCTTCACAAACAAAAGATAGATATATGCTGCTGTGGGCTTTTTTGCAGTGCATGCCAAAATTGCTTGCAGATGACCGAATTTTTTCCTACTTACTTGACAAATATCGTTATATTTTGGACTCTTCACATAATATCTTTATAAATTATAGCCTATGTATTATTCTGATGTATAAGCTATATTACTGTAAATTTTCATTAAAATCCATTCAGTTGTTTTTGTGTGAAAGATGGCCAAACATCCTCTCAAACTTTCGCATTTATAATATATATCTAGATTTATATATGTAGTTTTTAGAGAATTTTTTTAGTAAGCCGTAAGATACAAACTTAATTTTCCTTTTAAATAATTTGTGTTGTGATTCTTAAATTTTAATGTTATACTCAAAATGTTTGCTGTATTTTATTATTTTACTAACATTATCTATAACTATTTTGTATTTTATCTATATTTAACTCAAGATAATATTGTATAAAGTGCAATGTAAATTTTGATGTCTTGGAAGGTCAGCAGTATGTTCAGGAAATAGATGATGCTGTTTCAACAGCAATGTTGTACAGTTGTGATCCCAACAGAGTGATTGATGCAGTTAAACAGAAGAGGGAAAGGAGTGGTATAAGAGAGAGTCTCTGAGAGTAGAATTTGGCAGGTGTGCAAGGCATGAGATAGTTTAGTTTTAGTAATTGTAAAATAAACTTGTTTGTGTTGAGAAATCATTGGAATAAATTTAATATGGTTAATAATCTCAACAAACTGTTTCATTTTGGAAGCTATCTTAATGCCAAATTTTGTATGTATATCTGTTTTTATATGAATATCTAATGTAGTTTTAGATCAGTAGAGAAATATGGCTACAGAGAAAATGGGAACTTTTATTGTGTGACGATCACAATTAATGTAAATGGAAAAGGAAATGAAACTGATAATTTACAAATGTTTGTCACAAATGTTTATTTTGTTAGTTTGTCCTCCTAAATGTTGAGTATGAAAATAGCATATTGGCAATTTAATTTCACACAGCTGCTGAAAATATTTCTTAGTGCTTTATTGCATTAATACAATGCTAATATATAATCTCTGGATGTGTGAAAATTATATATAAAGATTACATTAAATTCTTGTCCACTCTTTTAATATATCTCAAACAGGATCTAATCTTAATTCATATAAAATGTCCCCCAAATGACAATTTTTTGAAAATTGTGAGAATTCATAAAAACAATACATTACTGGCTTAAAATATTATCCAGCTGAATCAACTGTGCATAGCAACTGTTCGTCTAAAAAATTTATTATTCTCAAGGGGGAGTTATAGTGGCTGAGACCAAAAGGAATGTTCAATTTCAAGATGAACTTCATGTATTTGTTGTAAAAAGCCGTTTTCGGATAGAAATTGATCCAAGTATTGAAACAGATGATATGTTTGAGGCATGTATAAAGGAAATGACGAGTTGAGACTTTATAGCCAAGTTTATTTAGAATCAGACTCGTTAAAAATACAACTTGATCTTTATCTCTCAGAGAAACAATGTATCTGTTGACTGAAACAGGTGGTTTCTCCATTTGTTTTTCATCAATTTGTTGCAGTTCAACTTAGCAGTAAAATGGGTGATTTTTGCTCTTTGCAAGAAATATCAGTGAATTACATCAGCTGCAGATCATCATCTAAGAAGAAAAATTTGTGAGGGGTAAAGAAGTCTAGGAATGCCTTCAAAAAGGAATAGTGCTGTCTATTTTGTAGATTGCTTTTTTTGTGTGGGATCTATTCATCATAAGTGCAGCAGGTTCTTTGATATTTGATAGGTTCTTGTTTAATATTGTTATATATAGATTTATGAATACTTTCTCTTTTTGGCAATAGTCAAGTTATGAGTTATCTAAAACATCTGTTTACTTTATTCATTGCAACCTATCACCAAACTGTAGTGTTGAAGATAATCCACTATCTCTTAGTCATGAGTAAATTTTCTGTAAACCAGCTTTAATTCTTTTTGTTATTCTAATCCATATCTTCTCTATTAAACTTTGCAAATCATCACCGAAGGGTTTGTTTATTGTCTGTATTCCTACTAAATGTTTTGTACATTGTTTTAGAAATGGTTGTATTAGAATGGTCGTGTTTAAACGAACTTGAAGACGATGGTGAATTCATGTTACTTTCAATGTCAGTTATGTTATTACAAATGAGAAAATAACTTGTTTTCTAAAGTAATAGGGGTTCACAATAATTCTGTAGTATAAGATATATATATATAAAAAAACTTTTTTGCTATGAAACATTTTCAAATATACTTCAAATCTAGTGTTTCATTCACACCATCTCTATTTACTAATTGCTCTTAAAATGCTTGAAATTTGTATGTGTTTCAGTATTATAGAATCAGTTATAGGTACTTTTAAGATAAGTTTGTTTATGCACTAGTGAAAAAATAAGATACTTTTTTAATAATTTTTAATTTATTCACATTTACTAAACTGTGCCTTCTGTGTGTAATGCTTAAATTTATGAAAAGCTATATTTTATGATTGGACTAGAGTTTTTATAAAAGAAAGTGACTATTTATGAAACCCCCATAGAGAGAAATGATATGAAGTAAGTGTACTGATATCAAACCCCTTCAAGCATTGCTGTATATGTTTTTTTTTCAAATTGCAATTATTTGAGTTTTTTTTTTTTTTTATTTATTTATCTCATGCACATGTGAGTTGGCTGTAGATTTTATACATGTTTTAGGTATATTTTGTATATAAATGTATTGAGGTTTTGTTGTACAACATTTTTGTTTTCACTCATGGTCTAAATTAATTTGCTCCTTCAATAATACCTTGTATTTCAGTATGATTCAGAATTATTACTTTTAATTTGTTGAGAGTGTTGTATTAAATATTGTTAAAAATAAATATAAGTTTTTTCTTTTGTATTAACACATTTGTTTAGATTTGACTTTCAGTATTTTTAATGTATTTATTAAATGATATTTTCAAATGCAATAGTAACTTTATAACTTTTTTTTATTTCGGAACGTATTGCTTATTACTTTTTTAAATTTTAAATTAACAAACCATTTTTTTTCCATTTGAAGTAAAGCTAATGGAACCTATTTCTTAGAAGCAACTTTTAAAATAACTTGTTTTCATCTCAATGTAGTCTGTATCTTGTATGTCATAGTAATCACAATTTATTCAGTATTTTACATACTGTTTATTACTTTATTGATTGAAGGCTTTATTAAGAACTTTTACTGCCGGTCACTAGTTCTGAAGTATCAAAACACTAGTGACTGGGACCTAATTTTAACAGATTATTGACTTAAGAATTGCTTAAAATATAGAATATGCTTTTGATATAGGCCTTAATAAAATTAGTGCATTTATTCATTTTATTTAAGGATTTATTTATATATATGTATATGTGTCAGGCCCCAGGCCTGCTGGTAAAATGAGGAGGGCATCATCTCCAAAATAACTTTATTGCGCTTCCAACACATGAAATCCAACATGGCGGCCTTTTGGCGCACAACCGGGTAGAACAATAGACAACATCTCTACGAGGAGTCCCCAGCTAATCCTTTTCGAATAAGCGCTCGCTCTACCTTTAAATAGGCTTATTTACCCACAAATCCCTACACAATAGTAAGGAGTTCGCTCTATTTTTATTTATTACTTGCTAAACTTTTCAAACCTGACATATATGTATCTGAAAGAAATTATGGAGCTAAATGATAATCAGTTCTCATATTAGGTTTTTTTTAATGTTTTGTTGCTTTATTTTTATTTTATTTTGTGCTTTACCCTCAGTTGATTTCTTTATTTATCTCTTAAAATCTATTACACAGAATTATTTGTCCTATTCAAATATTTTGAGGCAAATGAAGATATTGTAAGGTAACAAGTTTTTAACCCATATACTGTCAATTTACTTGTTGTTATTTCTGTGAGTTATCTTTTACACTCCAAAAATAATTGAATGATTAAAACCAAAATTTTAGGTCTTCTATTTATTTAATTGACAAGTACTCTAACATTTACTTCTTTAATAAATTTTAAATCTGAATATTCTTATAATATCAATTTAGGAGTCTTGGAACAAGTGACTGTGAATTATATATACTATTCATCTGTAATTTATTTTGTATGATTTTTTAATTAACTTTTAATTGAATGAACAATTAAACAAATCATCATATATTTCATTGAATAAATTAAATCAAGGATCCAAAAATATGTGATCATTAGATAGAAAATGTTAAACTTGCTTTAGAAATCAATAAACTAAGAGTTGTGTGCTACTTTGCTCCAGCAAAGATTATGAATATCATAACCTCTTAATAAAATTTTTCTAAAAATCGAAAAAAATTATGTTTTTACTTTGAGACAATTGTGTGTTTAACTACTTATTTAAGATGTTGATAAAATGTCATTGAATTTTTTTGAACCAAAAACTGAACCAAAGTGAATCATATTATTTAAAGATTTTCTTCAAAACATAAGAAATTTCAGTGAAAATGTATCTAAAATTTTCTTTACTACCATTAATTCTTGCTAATTAATAATAAATCATGGTTTAAAAATATAATATGACTTATAGATTTCTTGGGTCTTCACTGGTGTCTAATTGACTTGCATTTAATTTCTAAATTTTATTTATTAATTTTTCATTTTGATACAATCTTTTATTTTTGTTTTTATCTTGGAACTTATTACAAATATTAAAATGTTATTTTTTATTTAAAACAGTCTATGGTTATTCTAAGAAAAACATTAATGATTTGAGTATTTAATTTTTCCTTCACTCACTGACTATCAGCATAAATCTTTTGATGAACATTCAAGTATGAAACTCGGCATTTCATTAATTAAACTTAGAAATTTTAATATTTTGCATAGCACTTATTTGACTTTTATCTTTTAAATGAAATGCAGGCACAAATGAAGAACACATCGTTTATCATGGGTTGTTGTATGTTCAGCTGTTACAGCCTCCAATAAAGTCTAAGAGTTAAAACTGTTGCAATAAAAATTGTATAAGGTTAAATTAGTTTAATATTCATTGTAGTAAAATAATACTTCCTTTGCATTATATTAATCTGAAATTATACAAATTCAAAAACTCCTGTGGGAATATTTTGTAATCTTGATACAAATGTAATTGTTGTTGTAAAGTGAACACTTCTAATGTTGTAAAAAGAATTGAGTTTAAGTAATTGAGTAGTAGAAAAAAAGTATCTCTGAAAAAAAGCCACCCTGAAGATTTACAAGTATTCGAATGTGTTGATAACATTAAAACATTGAAAAAGATATTTTACTTAGTATATAAAATTTCAATTAAATATTTTATTGCCATTATCATTTTTATGATTCTTGGTAATCCCCTATTTTTTTTAAATTAATGCTAAGAAAAATATTTTTATATTTATGCTAAATATATGCTAAATATTTATGCTAAACATAACGTTTAATGCAATTATTTTTGTTGTCAAATTACTTCTTGGAAGGAATAAATTTTTTGAATGTAGATTCCATAATTTCCCACAGATATTTACACTTTAAAAAATTGAGCATGGAGCGGTAAAATACGAAGAAATGGGCACGTACTGCTCTGATTGATACGAAATGTTGCATGTTGGTAGCTTAATGTTTATTTATGAAACAAAACAAAGAATTACAGAAAGAGATAAAATATTGAATTATCATAAATTGTAAGATGGCGTCATATTTGCGTAATTAACAAAATAACTTTAAAATGTAAAACAAATAACAAAAACTGATATTAATAGGGTATGTGATTACACCTCACCTTCATACAAAGTGTACAATGTGATCATGCTTGTTACAATGAGATCAACCGTTGTAGAGTCCTGTAATTGTCATTCTTCCTGGAGGGTGGTTTCTGAATGTCAGAGTAGCTGGAGGTGGGAAATGTCTATATACAATAGGACCAAATTTTTCAATCAGATTAAGGTCCAGCGGGTAAACCGGACTACATGCCTGCAATCCCCTCACTCACCAGAATGTCGTCAATGATGTCAGCTCTATGTGGATGCACATTAAAATGAACAAAAGACGAACTGCTGCAGTGTACAGTTTCGCAGGGGAATCTAGAACTTCATCTCGATATCACAATGAAATTATTACCCAGACTAGGATGTTTCCACCATCCAATGTATGGTGTTTGTTGATGTTCTCAGGCTGATTGCATGTGCTTTGTTCGCTCCAGACCCTTACACAATTTTTATCGCCTTGTAGTGCAAATTTGGACTCATCTGTGAATATACCACTGAACTCAGGCACACTCGAATTCACATGCTGTAATCATGACTCCTTAGATTGGACGGATAAAGGAACACAAACTCGTGCTACCAGGGCGTACTATCCATTCAAGTGTATCCTCCGACGAACAGTAGTGGCAGATATCGTCTTACCAATTGCCGTTGCTATCATGGATGTCACACGTGTGGAGATCGATCTTCTATATTTCTCTTGGTTACAACAGTAATATATCTTATCTTTGCAGAGATCGGTACCCTTGAACGACCATTTACAGGTCCTCGGACAACTGTTTGCCTTTTTGGAATTGTTTCCATAATTATCAAATTATGGAAGGATGAACTCTGAAAAAACGAACAACGTCTGTGATAGACTGTCCTACTTCAATGCGTCCGACAGCCCGTCAGCGCTCAGAATCTTCCATTCGTCTTCTGGAAGCCATAGAAACATGTCTAGCTTGAAAACAAATCGTATGAATGCTTTAATCACCTTTCATCAGCACTTACATATGCTCCTGTGACCCTTCAAGATGGCGACTTTTTATACGACTGCCTGATTTTCATGTTTCTCGAAACCATAATTGGCTGTTACCTAACATATTTGCATACTTCCTTCTACCTTTGCAGCAAATTTCAGCTTCTTTAATTCTGAATGGCTGACGGAAATTAACATTTTTCTCTCTGTGCTTAGCTTTTGGATGTGAGTGTACAACACATACAAAAGGTGCAATGAACTTTTAAGGCATTTTTTTGTAGGTGTACTGGATATCTGGGGAAATTTGTGTGTTGAGTGGGATGGTTCAACGCTATCCAAAGAATAGTAATTGTAAAAATATTTTTGAAGGTAATATCTCATTGATGCTTTAAAATATATTTCATTATATATTTACCAAACTAAAATTTAAGAAATTTTAAAAGTCGAATTCAGTGAAGGAAGAAAGTGTCCACATTTATGTTTCTTGAATGTTTGATATATTGCCATGTTTCGTAAACATTTCTATGAATGAGTGGTCCAGTGGTAAAGTCGCCGCTAGGGGAACTGTTAGTCACAGGTTCAAAACCTACTGATTGCTACTCGCCAGTTTTTTTTATTTGATTTAAATTGACTCTAGAATTTTTCAGAGAGTTGCAGTGTATGCAAATTTTTAAGTTAGTTCAAGTACTTCTAGAATATTCTAGATGTCACCACTGTATCTTAAATAAGCTGCTTCCCTCAAGCTGGGGGTCAGTTCGTCTGGTGTATGATCAAGTAGATCACGCCTGCCTTCATGCATTGAAAAAATTCTCATTGCTCTATTCAACCGTTGTATTGCTACCTGTTCTATTCCAAGAATCATTCTGACAATATAATTGGTAATGTATCTATGGATACATTAGACATTTTGAGAACAAGAATTTTGTTTTGAGTTAAACCTAGAAAAATACTAAAGATTTAAATATTTTAAGAAAAACTATGCAAATTAGCTGATATGTAATGTGCTAGATTCATTAGATATCAATAAATAACTAATTAATATCTTATATTGCAGTATGATATTAACATGAAACTGGTTTCAAAATTGTCTAAATATGTGTGAAGTCAGACATATATTTTTAAAAAATTATTTTCATTTGAAGTTGTTGTTTTTAATGTTAGGTGAAATATAAATTTAGTATTATTGCATAATATAATAATTTTTGTTGTTGAAATCTTACTTATTTTTATTACCATTCATTGCCATAAATCCTAATTTCTCTATACACTTTTGCTATTTTTGTGATACAGAAAAATTATTTTTAAAGTTGGTTGAAGTTAGAATGCTAGTTATTAAATATTAAATTTTATTCCCTGAATTCATCTTTCATTTTTGTAAAGACAATGTTTTTTCCAATCTTGAAGTATATCACTGTGAATATATTCAGAGCAAACAGGTTACTTACTTCAAAATCTTAAACAAATTATTTTTAATTTCTTAGGTTAAAGAACTTTACTGTTTTGTAATATTAAATTTACTAGATTCCTATATAAATTTTGAACATTTCTATCAGCCCTATATGTTTCTATTTTAAGTGAATCATTTCGGTGTTGGGTTCTCTTTTAAAGCATAACAAGTAATTAATTTTTGTTGAATGATATATATTCAAATTTTCCTGCCCTATATGTAGTACTTTCAATTGTAGTTGTATGAAATAGTACCAGTGAATCATAAAATAAGGGTAGGGAATAATTGATGTACATTAGTACATGTATATTTTAGTAAATGAGCTAAACATGTATATAGGGTTTTATCATTTTTTACTAAACTGAAAAGGAAGTCATTTTATTTGGCATATTTTGAATTTTATATTGAACTTTTATTTAGTTTAATTTCATCGTGTATGCATATTTTACAATAGTAAAATTTTTTTTACTGCAATGAAGGGGTTGCTGAAAATTAATGCAAATATGCCTGCTACCTGGAGAATGACACTGATATCAATGCTAGCTAAACTGCAGAATGTATATTTAAAAATGTTGAGAACTGCTGTATTTATTTTTAAAATATTTTCCTTTGGGCAGCACTTCGCATATTTATTTGTTGCTGCATAATAGCTTCCAAACAAGTATAGAAGTAGTAAAAAAAAAACTCTCTCTCTCTAATAATAAAATGTACCAAAATAAGTATTCACTAATCTAATAACAGAAACAATGCAAAATAATTTCTATAATTTACTTCTAAAATTTATTTTTAACTTATTTCTGTTTATTTCTATGTATTTAAATTTATTTCTATTTATTTCTAAAATTTTGAAATGTATTCGTTAATTGAATGAAATAGGGCAGAACATGAATGATCATGTGCTTGTATAAAATGTGTATGTATTTATCAGTGTAAGTGGTTATTGTATTGAAAAAAATCATAGTAATTTTTCACATGCTTTGTAACACAAATTATGCTTAAAATAAACTAGAATTTTCTTAAAAATAATTACATAATACTATACATTTGAGCATGTGTAATAATACATTTTCTTCAAAAGGAGTATGTCATAGATTTTTACTAACTTAGTATACTAATTGCTTTTGCTTCTTTTTATCAAAAGTATTGTATTTGAATTTAAAATTCTATCCTTGTTTCGGTTTTTTAGGGGAAAGCTCGAATCGCAATTCGAGACAGACAGCTGTGGATTGTCGCCGCAGTACAGCTGCTCAGTTCTTTCTCGAAGAGAAACTTCAAGAGACTGTGTCTGCTGATAGAGTGGCACAGACTTTAAGAGATGCTTCTTTATCAAAAAGATGAAAAAGGTACCTTGAAATATTTAACAACTGTGCAAGAATTAATCATCGACAAAGAGCCTATGCTTTTGGATAATTTTTTAGATGAGGTTATCAGTTTTCAACATCATCAAAATTCTAATGTCCGTAAATTCATAATTCAGTTTATTGAAAATGCTTGCAGACATGATATCCAAATTCTTCCTAAGGTTATAGGCAATTTGATTATTTTACTAGGTGATCGAGCTGCTTCTGTTCAGAAAAAAGTAATTCAAGTGGCAATCCATTTATATGCACTTACTATAAAATGGTTGTGCAAAGTAAAAAATATTGATGAAATAATGGAGGCTACATGGGCTGGCATGACAGAGTTGAAGAATAATGTATTCGCTCTTCTTGAATCTGATAATGAAGGTGTTCGGGCTATGGTCTTGAAATTCATGGAATATTTAATTATCATGCAAACATTTAAAGATAAGTTTTTCCATGGGGACTTTTCTTTGGATAAGATACCTGTCATACTTAAAATTTTTAGACCTCGAAAATTAGAGGAAGAAGCAAAAGAAATGTTTCAGAGAATAGTGGACCTTCATGGTGCTGCCCATGTTTCTAGTTTAAATTTAATGATATGCATGCAAGTTATAACAAATATTGCAAGAAAACGGTTTGAGTTCTTTCTTAGAGCTCTGCAAGCTTTTGAGTCCTTACATGCAAATTTACCTCCCACCTTAAGTCAATCTCAAGTTAGCAGTGTTCGAAAAAGTTTGAAACTACACCTGTTTACTCTAGTCCGACATCCTGGAGCTGTAGAATTTTATTCTCGAATTTCTATAATGTTATCAGATTTGGGTGCTTCACCTCAGCAAATCAGTAGGTATTTTCCTCCTATTGAAATAAGCAAAAAGCGACCTGTTTCAAAAGATGGTGAAGAAAGTTGGTACAAAAAAACTAGAATAGAATATGATTCAACTACTTCAAATACATCTTTTTCTGTTGCTGATCCCCCGAAATATAAAGCTAAGAATACAGCAATTGATATTACTGCTGAGGATTTAGTATCAAAATTTACCCCTGTTAATGTTGCTGACTTGGTTCTTGTTAGTATGTTAGGTTTACCAGATGAATTGCCTGTTAATTTTCAATCACTTTACCTTCCTATTGCTGCTGCTGGTACTGAAATACAAATAAAGCACTTATCTCGACTCCTGGCAACTCAATTAACAATTGCTGGACTAGGTAAAGGTGTAGAAGAAATGAAAGAGGCGATTAATAATATGAGAGATAATGGTAGTGACGACGAAGAATCTTCGACGAAACAGATAGAAACTGTTGTTAGTCAAACTTTTGATTCCAGACCGAAGAAAAAAACTCTTGTGTTGCTACCTAGTGGTGGACCTCCACCTGCGGATAGTAGTAGATACACAAAAAGGGTAGATTTTGCATCTTCAGTAAAACCTCTCAAAGAAGCGGAATCTGATAGTCTATGTAAAGCTGCTTTTTCTAGAATTTTAAAGGCTGAACAGGCTATTGAAAGAGCAGGTGTTTCGGGTATGCGAACAAAGATTCTGACTTCATTAGCCACTCATATTAGAGGTGATATTGCTACGGATTTGCAATCTCACATAATGGGAAATCCTCGAAATCGAATAGAATTAGCAATTAATTGGATTTATCAAGAATATTCAGTTTATAAAGGATTCGAAAGTTCTGTTGAAGGATCTTTTGAAATGTATGAAGAAACAATTGATCGACTTATCAGTGCAATTGTTGATTCTGATGATGAGCAAACTCATATTCTCTACAGCCGATTTTTTACGGATGCTCCTTGTGTTACTGAAGGTATGGCATTTTGTCTCAAACATATTTGTGCTGATGAAACAGACAATGAAGAGGCATTAGAGCTGGCAAAATGCATGACTGTTCATCGACCAACAAAGAAGTTACTATTTTTAGGAGTTATATCTGATCTAACTCTTCATGAAAATGTGGATATAAGAACTAAAGCTGTAAATGCAGCCTTTGCACTTCACGGTACTGGAAATATGCAAAGTTTTATTGAAGCATTTGCTTTGAGAAGTTTGAAGTTTTTGATTAGTGAGGCTCCGTCACCTTCAGATTTTGTTTACTTCAAAAACATCCTCCTGTAAAATGGACTGAAGAATTAACTAAAGTTTGTTTACATTTATATTTGTCATTGCTTCCTCTTAATCATCAGTTAATCCATGATTTAGGAACTGTATATGTAGAAACATCAGCTGATATTAAGCGTACAATTCTGCGGGCCTTGGAAACTCCTGTTAAAGGAATGAGTATGGCATCTCCAGAGCTTTTACGTTTTGTTGAAAAATGTCCAAAAGGTGCCGAAACTTTAGTAACAAGAATTATTCACATTCTTACTGATAAGGCTCCTCCTTCAGCTGAACTTGTTTCACGAGTTCGTGATTTATATCGTAAGCGAGTACCAGATGTACGTTTTCTTATCCCAATAATTAATGGTCTTACAAAACGGGAAGTTATATCAGCATTACCTGAATTAATAAAACTAAATCCAACTGTCTTGAAAGAAGTTTTTCATCGCCTTTTGGGAAGTAATTTTTCTAGCCCTCTTACTCCTGCTGAACTCTTAGTTTCTATACATAACATTGATCCTTCTAAATGTAATTTAAAAATTATAATGAAAGCTACTTCACTGTGTTTTGAAGAAAAATCTGTATATACACAAGTTGTTCTTGCTATGGTTATACAACAATTAATGGAGCAAGATCCTCTTCCAATATTATTAATGAGAACTGTCATACAATCTCTTGCAAATTATCCACACTTGTTAGGTTTTGTAACTAATATATTGCATCGTCTTATCGTAAAGAAAATTTGGACACAAAAGAAGATATGGGAAGGCTTCATTAAATGTTGTCAAAGAACCAAACCGCAATCCTTTCAAGTATTATTACAATTGCCAGCTCCACAGTTACAAGATGTTCTTGATTCTTGTCCTGATTTGCGTGACCCTTTGTGTCAACATGTAGATACATTTACTGATCATCAAAAGGCTCATATTCCAAAGGCTACAATGGATGTTCTGACAAGTTTTAGTCCTAAAAGTCGACAAACAAAGTTTTTACCTGATATGCTTGCTGAAATGATCAATGAAGAAACAGGTGAGCCTTTGCCGCCTGGGCAAGACCATCCATAATTAAATTCGGAATAAAAGTAAAATCTTTTTAAAAATATTTATTTTAAGATTCTTGATTCAGTAAAAAGGCTCATTGGATTTTAAACACGTTTAGATGAAAGTGTTTTGTATGTACTTCTACATACGTAAACGCACATATTAATCAAATTGAACTCATTTAATGATGCCCTGATTAATTGTAGGATGTCTTCCATAAAGATAGTTTTCTAATACAGTCATCCTTCTCTATAAACTATTCTGTGAAACTATCTTTTTCAGTTTGAAGCATTTAATTGCTTTCTTGGACCTATCCTTGCCTTTCTTGTTTGGCAATCATTAAAGAAAACCTTGAGTATAACTCAGTATATATTTGGCTAAAACATACTTTCAGTTATGAGGTTACACTTTTCATTTATAGTTAAGTATAATGTTTATTTGTATAAAGACCCAACCTTTCAAATTTGGGTTTTGTATGCACCATATTTGTAGTGTCACTGAAGACCCACTATGTTGAGCAGTTGATGCATATTAAATCTACCAAGTCTCAAAATCCTTATGTTGGTATGATGTGGAAGTTTCGAAAGAGGAAAGTCCTCGTCACTTGACTGTGGTTTAAAATTATGGGATTTATCACAAATAGTTCTTGTGTAGCTTCAACATGCAATGTTAATAAACAATCAACTTATTTGTAAAATATACATTTTTTTTCCAGTTGCTTGTTTGATATATTTTTCTCATCCAACAAGATTTAGAACTGTCCCAGCCCCCAGTTATGTATAATCAGAGTTTCTGAATTTTATCTGTTGCTCAAAATAACTTGGTTGTTTATTTTACCTTTGAACATTACTTCCATCCTGTATTTCTTTCTCCCCCTCATTTTCTTGTCATATATTCATTTCTTGAATTTAAGAAATTTAAAATTTATCTTTTTCTCTCCCGAATGTTGTTCTCTAAGCTTATAATGATTATTAATGAATAATATTTCATTGACTGTTATGTGAAATTTCACTTCTACTCTCCCATTGAAAACTTATATTTATTGTCAAAAAAATTACATTTCATATGTCTGTCTGAAATGTCATATCTATAAACCTGATGTGTAAAGGTTTAGAGATCTAAGATCATAATAAAAATAACCATTGTATTTAAAGCAGCTTTTTTGGCGAATGTTGCCAAACTTTTGTTTAACATCTTTTATATTTGATTGTGAATGTTAGTTCTTTTATATTTGATTTTGAATGTTTTGAATTATTTATTTCGATGTTAGTTTAATTTAAGTTCATTTAATTACCATTTTATACTTTTTTTAATGCTATGCATCTTGAAACTTTTTGTTATATGAATATTATTTTAATATGGTACTTAAATATTATAACATCGATCAATTTCGTAAATTCTAGTTCAGTTCAATACAGTGATAATACTGTATACTTGGAGACTAGGCCAGCGCCTTATGCTCTGAAAGAAATTATCGTTAGTTGGATGACTTGAGTACTCAGCTCTTTCGAGCTACAACTTCATATCAGTAGGTATTTGAGTGACTGTAAATGATTGACTTTAGTCCTTTGTTATCCGAAAGAAATTGTATTATTTTCTTGAATTAGGATGCAACGATAGGTCGTGATTTCGCTGTACATCTGTAAACTTGGTTATCATCTTGTGGTTCAACAGTAGTTGGTGTAGATAGAATATTTAGAATGTATTAGCTGGTATTTTAGAATCTATTAGTTGATTTTAAAAATTCTTCAACTTTTTGAATATGCTCTATTGTTTTACAATTCGCTATTGATGAATAAGACCATTCACTATGGTTGAAGATAAAATTTTTCAAAATTTTATGTTGCGATTTGTATTTGTTACAGGTTAAAACAAACTGTTCACTAGTTTCTGGTATTTGACAATCTGAACACAATGGAAAATCTGTTTGTTCAAAAAGAAAATAAATATCATTTAATGGTAATTTCTTACCCCGCAACTTATTGATTAAAACTTCTGTATTTCTATTTTTTGCTGCCTGTCTATTCCACTTTTCAAGATGAGAAATATAAATATAATTTTTATGTCTTTTGCTCTTTTTCCGTATATCTTCGTTTTTACTTTTGTGGTGTTTTTTGAAATATGTATGTACATCTTCCCAAGTAATCCAAGGAATAATATTCCACGGTTCTGAAGAGGTTTTAGCTAGTTTATCAACTTCTTCATTAATCTCTATTCCCTTGTGAGAATCTTACCCAAATGAATGTAATTGATTGAGCTATTTGGAGACACTCATGTAAAGTTGATCTTAAGTTTTATATTATCGTATTGGATTTTCTATTAATATTTTGGATACTTTTTAGAACTGATAAGCTGTCCGTCAGGATGACATATAGTTTCTGTTTCAGAAACCCAAATTTTTTTTAACGCAGTCCATATGACTATAGCTTCAGCTCTGAAAATTGAAATTTCTTTCAGTGTGAAATTTTGTCAAACTTTTTTCTTGTGGATCAAAATTCCTATTGATGTTTGATTAGTATTTTTTGAACCATCTGTTGCTATATGATATTGTTATTAAAGTTTGACTGAATGTAATCATTAAACATATTGTGCACTCTGACATCTGGAAGATCCTTGTTTTGAAAGGGCAGTTCATGAGTATAGATGCTTATTTTGTGATTTTCATAGATTGGAGGAGTAGGGGTCCACTAAAGAATATCCACTTAAGAGATACATTGTTCTTGGAGTAGGTTGATTGTCTTTTGAAAAACACTGATCTCTTTTTCTCTATATTTATAAAAAATAGTATTTATACCCCAAAATAACCTTCCATTCGATGTCCAGTCTTTTAATACTTATTTGTTTAGTTATAAATTTTTGGCAAAGGGGAAATTATGGTGATTATCAATACTTCCATTCATAGACTCTGCTCTTAACAAATCTAATGGGGTGTTTCTTGATAGAACTAGGGCTAAACGTAAGGCAACATTGTAAATCGGTTCAAGTTTCTCTATCTGTTGCTATTGCTAGAAAAGAAAAAAAGTTGACTTCCGTAGTCAAAGATAAAACGGATTGTGGCATTAATAATATTTAAAAGATGATCAGATCTTGTTTCTATTTTCGGAAAAGATAGGGCTTTAATGGCATTTAAATATTTGAATCCTTTCTGACATAGGTAATTAATATGATTTTTCCCGGTGATATTGGAGTCGAAGACTATATCCAGGATTTTTTTTTAAGACTCTTAACTTCGGGAATATGTTTGTCGCATATTTTAAGTAATGGAGGTATTGTGCTTCTTTTTCTGGAAAAGTTGATTAGACTGCTTTTTTCTGGAGAGGTGGACAATTTCCATTTTTTACACCAGGCTGAAATATTTAAAGAATCTTGCATTTCGCCTATTGTTTTATTCCAATTTGTACCACTATTGTATAAGAATATGTCGTCTGCGTAAACCAGAAGATGGCTGTCATGTTGAATTTCAAATATATCTGCCATCATAAATAGGAAAAGGCTTAAGATACAACCCTGAGGTACACCATAATTATTTTTAATGATTTTTGATAATTGTTCCTCCATTTAATTTGAATGTTTCTCTGGTGTAAGAAGTTTTGTATCCATCGAAGCAATCTACCAGAGTATCCAACTTTTTTAAATTTAGAAACAAGACCACTTGGCCACACAGAGTCATATGCTGCTTTAATATCTAATGCTACCAAAATAAAATGTTCCTTGCATTCTCTAGCCAGTATAATATCATGTTGTAATTGAAGTAATGTATTAATGCTGCTTCTCTGAGGGTAAAAACCATGGTGATTAACATAAAAAAATTTTATTTTGAAAACTGAAATATAACATTCTATGCAGAATCATTCTTTCTAATAATTTGGCAATTACTGAAGTGAGAGATATAGGATGGTATGACGAAACTTCCTTGGGATTTTTGTGAGGTTTTATGAAAGGTAGAATAATTGCGGGAGTCCAATCTTTTGGAATTTGACTTGAAGACCAACTGTCATTAAAGTATTTCTGGAGGAGATTTATTGCTTTGATGGGGAGATGGTTGATTGTCTGGAGATAAATTTTATTATGCCCTGGACTACTGTTCTTTTGATGAGATATTACTATTTCTAATTCTTTCAGATAGAAAGGTTTATTAATATCTTGACTATTGTCCGGAATAGAAATATTTGGAATACTATCTTTGTTTTGTTTGTGTAAAGTAAAAAACAGTCTGCTTGAGATTGTTAGTATAGTTCGTTATTCTCAATAATATTAAATGAAGAATAGTTAGGATTTGCTCGATTTTTAATTACCCAGATTATTTTAAAAAGAACTTTAGGAGAAGAGATTTTTTCACATGTCTTGTGCCAAAAGTTTTCTTTACAGGCTTTGATTGTTCACTTGAGTTTTGTGCTTATTTCTTTAAAGTTTTTTCTTGCTTTATGAAAGAGTTTTCTTTTTTTTTTGCTCTTAAATGCCCACATGCTGCTGTCCACCATGGAGCTTTTGAACTCTTTTTTTTCTGATTCTTGAGATAAGATTTGAGCTTTTTTAATTTCTTCTATAATATCCATATTTATATTTTCATTTAAATTTAACCTTTGTTGAATAAGATTGATAAATTTGTTCCAATTTGTTTTTTGTTTAAAATTATTTGTTGATGAGCTGTTTGTTCTTTTGTATTTAATGATTATAGGGAATTGGGGTCACTTTCAAAATTATCGGTATTTGTGGACCAGGATAAATCATAATGTAAATTTATAGATCATAAAGAAAGATCTATAGATGTAAAAATTCCTGATGAATGGAGATGCATTGGACTTTTATCGTTTAACAACATTAAGTCACACACACACATTTTCTATAATCCAATCAAAAATCTTTTTTCCAGAAACATTGTAATTTTTCGATCCCCATATCTCATGAGATGCGTTGAAATCTCCCAATATCAAACCGTGATTATCAATATATGCTATTTTTAATAAATTGATGTCTAAAGTTACCCGGTGGGGTGTATATATTAAAAATTGTGATAGGAACTAAATCTATCTGAATTCTGACTATTAAAATTTCTAAGTCTTCACTAATTTCTGAGAATATTTTTATGGCGCTAATATCTTTGTTTAAAATTCATTAACCCTCTTCCTCTTCTGGTTTCCTTATCAATTTGGAATATATTCTTATTGGGAATTGTGAAAATATCATTTGTATGTAACCAAGTTTTCTTGAATTATTAAAATGCTTGCTTTGTGAAAAATTGGTGCGAAAAGAATATCTGACCTCTTGTCTTTATTTCCACCTACATTCTATTGGACTACATTAATGATTTAAAGGAAATAAAGGTGCAATACTATGAATTAGTTTAAATGTCCAAAAAATAAAGGAGTTTAATATTGATTTTTTTAGCAAGAATATAAGAAAATTTGTATATTTATCTAATTTTTTTTATTTTGTTCTACTACACTTTCTAATGTATTTCCTCTCTGTTCTGATATTTTCTTGAGTCTTTTTGCTTTTTCATTCATTTTTCTATGTTTTGGGTAGTTGTCATCTTTTGAAAATGTTATATTGGATGCAAATTTTTAAAGTGTTCATCAAGGATGAAAATTTCAAATTTATTTGAGTTACCACCATATGCAGTTCTGTCATAAAATGCTGTACTATTTGTTCTAATTTCTTTTCAAATATATTATTATTTTCTTCAAATTTCTCTGTTGTAAGTTTTTAATTTTTTTCTCTCCAGATTTTCTATTTTCTCTGTTTGATTATTGTATGCGTTGGCTAAGTATGAGGATTTTTTTAAAATTTTGAAATTTTTCGAGTGCTTCATTTCTCAAGATTTGTTGTTCTACTTTAATTTTTAAGATTTAGACTTCTTGATATTTTTTGCAAATTTTAGAGTTGTCTTCATGAGCTACATTTTTTAATTTCAGTTTCTTTACACTTATTTTCTGGGTGGTTTAATGAACATATTCAGCATTTTATTGAGCTTCGGCAGAATTTTTGGATGTGTCTGAATTTCCAACAATTTGTGCACTGTTTAGGTTTTTCAAATTATAAATTAGTTTTAAACATGTCAAAACCTATTGGGACTCTTTCAGGTATCGTGCAACCAATTTGGGTAACTTTAATTGTTTTGATAGGTTTGAATCCTGCTTCTGTTTTTTTGGTGAACTGTTGAATGTCCAAAATTGCAGAAATGTTGACAATCCATGTCCTTTCCTTGCAAAATGTAACTACCAGTTAGGCCAATAAATAGTAATCTTGTACTAATTTTTGTACCATTTATTTCTTTAATCTTTAATTCTTCTTTGGCAGTCTCGTAACAATTTGTTTTGATTATAATCTCATTATTCCTTGTTTTTCTTATACTCTGGATACTTTTTTGAAGTGTGAAAGTTTCATTATTGTTTCTTTTAATTTAAGTGGATTACCACTCTGAAAGTTATTTTCTGATTTTAAGAAAATTGTAATATTCGGACTCGTATTTAAATTTATTTTTTGCTCAAACCTGGCTAACAATTCCATATCTGTTAGATTACATCCATATTTATTTAATGTGAAATTAGTATTTATATCTTCTACCTCCATCTTATTTTCTGGGTGAGGATAATCACCCATTTTTTCTTCTTTACTCCAACACTATTAATTTTTATTAATACACTAACTACCTTGTGTAAATACTAAAATTAAACGGTCTTATTCAAAGATTGAAGAAAAGTTATACTAAATAAGTTTCAAAAAAGAAAAACTTAATTAAAACAATCTCCCTGTCTCGAATCTGCTTGAAATGTTTGCTACCGGCAACCATTCACAGCTCACACAGTAAATTTTTCTCAACAGCGACATTTACCCGTAAATTCTAAAAACGTCACTGAATGCCGCAATATACAGTTACAGTTAATATCTTTATTTGAGATTTGGAGCAACAAAGGCTTTTATCTCATACAAAACTATCAAGTATCAATAAGTTAGTTTATGTCAAAATATTTCATCTTCTGAAAAAAAGATCTGAATGTTGATCTGTTGGATATTGCTTTCTCCAGTAACTCTTTAAAGGTGATATTGCAACGAGGATAAATCTTGAGAAAAACTTTAAGGTGATTTTGAGGGTGAGTATATCTATCACATCTTAATAAAATATGCTCCAAGTCATTTAAACAATTACAAGAACTACACATTGCATTATCCGTTAAACTAAATTTTTGAAGAAGTCCTGGGATAATGATCATTTTGCTGAAGATTTGAGTGCATAGAATTTCTTCTCTGCTATTATTTGTCCATTTAGAGATGATGTCAATGTTTATAATATTACCCAAATTTTCAAAATAATTGCTTGAATAAAAATTATTTGCTTTTTAAATCTTTCTTGATATATTTTTTACTGATGTCTTCTGAAGCAATCCAGTCTATAAAAACGTCAGACTCCGTGACAGATCTTGCGAGATAATCCACCTGCTCATTCCATAGTATATTAGAGTGGAATATTTCCAAATATACTGTCTATGTAAGCACTCGTAAGACTATGAGGTTTAGCTGATTGGCGAAATAAGAAACGTAGCATTTACATAAAGAAAGCTTATTTGTGTGTCGCGATTTTGAATGTAATTACAGCGTTTTGGCCACCTAAATATTGTAGTTCTTACCTTTTTGGTTTGCTACAAGTGTACGTGTTTTGCTAATTCTTCTAAATCTTCACCAGTTTATTTGTCGACAAACTAATACGGAAGGAACATGCATAGGAATTTGTTTCCGGGCAGATGTGGAAATGATGACAGCATTTGGTGATATCTTTTGGCTTAGCAAAATTGATCGATGGTATAATACCTAAGAGTACCTTAAATGCTTAATAAAAATAACTAGATGTTTCAAAAAAATCTATGATGGCTCCACTTCTCGCAGGTCGTGAAATATTAAGAACAGGAAACAAAATCACTTAATGATAACCTTTCTTTTCATCCCAGTCATTTAATGCATGTAAAGTGTGATCACCGAATCTGTAAATGAGCAGTTCAAATCACCCTGTCCTCAATCAGATGCCATTGTCACATGGGTGAACTGTTCAAATCGCCGAAGTAGTGACTCAAAATTTAACACTAGATAGCAGTACAGCTCAACACTACTGCTTTATTATGCACTCCATGAAAGCTTAAAACCTTGCAATAAATCCTTTCTAATGATGCATATGACTATGGCACACATGTCAACCAAACTCGCCATCTCAATTTAAGACTGTCAATGGAAAGACTTTCCACACGAGATTCAGTCCTACTGGTGATGTATATCAATTACATTAATGGTTGGAAAACGACCTTCTATGCATCGATTAGAAAGTCCGACAACAGCTAAAAGACTTTTCTCTCCAAGAGTCGGGTGTGCGGCAACTCTTCTTTGCACAGGTCTCAAAGAGCAAAAGACAATTATTAAAGTGCTTAATAAAGTGCCCTAGTAAGGCTTCCTTTTCATCCTAGCCACCTAACGCATGTACGGCATGGCTGTGTTCTAGCTGGTCAGTGATTCAAGTTGAACACTCATACCAAATTCAACAACCCACACCGAAGCTCTATGGAGAATATTCATCTGTCCTGAACCATGTAATTTGTAACATTTTTTAAATCCTTCTATATCATGAAGTTTGGTTTGATAATTTGCATAACAACTATAGTTTGCATAACTTGTGTATGTATAAGACTATGCGAGCTGAGAGAGAGAGAGATTAATAATATGTTGTAGGAAGTTTACTCATGTAGTGTGTTATCCTGAAATCTTAAATTTGTGCTCTAAAATTTTACTTGTAAGCATCATGCATATGTCAACACCTGTTAACCACATATCATATTGCATGTTCAAATAACAACTTTATCTTGATATGAAAATAATCAAATTTTTGGTACTGCAATGTATTGTACTTTGCTTAATGTAACAGCTTAGTTTGACTGTAGTTAGCTTTAAAAAAGTCAATATACTGTTTTTAGATGTTCTGCTTTATGCAGAATTGTGTAATGTGCTTTTGTATTTATACATAAATAATCACACGTAGAAAACACCAAAGCATTTGTAACTGGGATTTCTTGTATCATAGCTTTTTTAATACAACATTTATATGCATTAAAATAACTGAATAATAATTATATTTGATTTAGTTGGTTGAATATTAGTGAAGGTTTGAAATGATAAAAATATTTCATGGTTGATTGGCAGTGTACAATGGGGACAAATATAAGCATTCTTTTTTAAAAAAATTACTTTGATAGTAAATGTAATATTTTTTTGCATTACTCATATCATCACAACAGCTGGGCAGATAAAAAAATCAGAAATAATTGCATTTCTGCTGTTAGGACATCTTTAGGTTGTATGCATATCTATCGCAGAAGCATCATCCATAAGGTCAATTGAATTGAGACTTACGCGTTCCTGTTGAAATGAAATTCCTGTCAGAGTTCTTTTCTACTTGACATTGATCTTAAATAGTGATGAAATCTTTGAGGCATGCCTTTTAAACCCCAGGACCTTTGTGTTTCTATACATATATTACCATTTCTACAATGTCTAATTTGAGATTTTATTGGTTATATAAAAATGGAATTATTGTAAAAAAATGTATCAAAATGTTCGTGTGAAATTAAAACTGTTTCTGTGGAAAGAGAGTGCATTTAAATTTAAAATCCTGAAAAAAAAGTATGTATTGCTTGTTTTAGATATATAATCATATAAAAATAGTTTTGTATATAGCTAGAAGTAAAATTCTATATTTATTTATTTATTAAATATCCATGTTATTTATTTATCCTAGTAATGTGAGATGGGTTTTTTTTTTCTTTCTTTTGAGATGGATAGTTACTGTAAAGTATAATCCTTCTTTTTAAAAGTAAAAAGTGTGTTCAAAATACAAAATTCTCTAATCATTTTATTGGTGAGATTGATTTAAATTTTGACTTTTGATTTATTTAAAAAGACTTCATTTGACTGTAAAGGTTTTTTAAACAAATTAAATTAAAATATTAATGCAAAATATATTTACTTCATGATTTTATTGTATGAATATTTTGGCTAAAGGGGAAAATCACTGAAGTGTGACTTAAAAGTATCAAAACTATTTGAATGCCTTATAAAGCTTAGGTGTTATTGATATGATTAAAAAAATGTGTGTAGTGGATATATTTTGGTGTATAAATTATGCCATGTGAATGAAAATGTACGTATATTATATTAAAAATGCATGATTTTTTAATCTTTATTAAATAGGATATATCTTTATAATCCATGTATATTCAAAAAATTTATTTATAAATGTGATAAGCACAAAAAGAATTTTTATTTTTAAAATTTTACTGAATAATTTATTGTCAGTTTTATTTTTATTTATTTTTTATACTTTTCTCTGTATTAAGGATATGCCTTCATCTGGATTAGTAAGTTAAAGTTGTTCTTTAAGCGTTTTCATATTGTTCTGCATGATTTTTATACATAAGTTGCAATTTTACTGCATATATATGTATCTTAAATATGTAAATTATATAAATATGTATGTATATATATACCTCAGTTATTATGATATGTATTCATAAATTAGGTATTAGCTTCTTCAAATATATATTGGTGTATATAAAATCACATAATAGTGTCATCTCAATCTCATTTACAATATCACTATTTATACATGCTAATTAATGCATAATATCTGCATTACCCATCAATCACACACATTATTGTTAAACACATCATTTCAGTATTATATAGTACAAAATATATCTTAATGAGTTTATTTATACATTTTTAGAGTATTTTAGTTTTTTAATAGTTGATACAAATAATTTGTAAGTTGTGATATTTACATGTTATAGTGAATTTGTTTTAAATAAACTATCTTTTTATTGATCATTATTGTTTATTGTGTCTTTCTTCCTCATTTATGTTTTAAAGGGAAAATGTGTGTGAATATTTTGCATATAATAAAATATTTTAACTCGTTACAAACTTATTTATACACCAGTTGATTCATAAATAGTGTGACCAATTTCAGATTATCATAATTTTTATTGAATAAAGTTATTCACATGGAATTTTCGATGTGGTTTCCTCTAGCACAGTACACTTTTCGTAAGCGTTTCAGCTAAGCTAAAAGAGTTTTTTCGATCATTTTGGGGGTATTTTTCTAACTCCTTCTTAAATTGCTTTTTGAAGCCCTTGAAATGCTCTTATTTTAAGTCTATTTAATTGTTTTCTTTAATATCCCCATAAAAAAATAATCACAAGAAACACAGTCAGGGGATAGTGATAGTCATTTATCAGGAGGCAGAAAATTTGTTTTTTAATATATCAGCCATTTTGTAGTATGACTTAGTACAGAATCTTGGTGAAAAACAAAGTTCCCTTGAGGGTAAAGACGTTTGCTTTTTTGATCACGTGTTTCAAAACTTTATTCTTATAGTATTTAGCCTCAATTTTAAAGTTTGGTTCTACAAAAAATGGTTTTGTTAAGCCTTGAGAGGACATTTCTGTCCCTACCATAACACCTGACGGCCAACTTGCACTTTTCAAAACAGCCGCGTCTTTGAGACATTTTTTGCTTGAAATATATTGAATATTCGTTTTGCCAGTTGTGAATGACACATGAAACAGGGCTTCATCAGAAGTTATTCATGCTTTGTATCTACTTTTGAAGTAACATTAAATACAGAAGCCGTTTTCTACAATCTTAACAGACATTTGATGACAGTATTGAAAATTTACTCTTTTGAAGTTAACTTCTTATGGCACGGTAGGGAAAAATTTACGTTACGCGTTACCGGTTACGTGATGAACGTAAGGTAGAAATGAATGAAGTTCCGAATTTCCCCCCACGTTTTAAAAAACGCCATCTAATTCATACTATCTATCTCAAACAAAAAATAATTACAGAATCAGAAAGATAATTTTTTTCGCCACGATGTGGTATATTTTTTTTACAAAATAATGATATATTCTATTTTTTACGATTTTTTTTAAAATGAGTCAAAATTGATACGCTTTTTATAAAAATGGTTTCTAAATCATTCCGTTTCAGTTTCCTTTCGCGTTAATGAATTGATATTTTATCCTAAACAAGTTCATGCTTTTCTCTTTCAGAATCAGTCATTAAAAAAAAATGGCGAAATCTTTTTTTTTTACGATTTTTCAAAAAATACTCAAAATTTTAATTAAATATTTAATAACTTCATTATTTATACATATAATCTAACGAAACTTTTGTTCCATATGTAGAATAGTATTATCCGTAATCTGTTCAAAGATTGAAAAAATGGATTAAAAATTACGGCTTTTAAAACTATGGTCAAGAGACGAGGACGACACCGGAGCTGGAACCCCCCTCATTCGACAGCTACTTTAACAAGCCTTTCATCTTTTAGCTTTGCGATACATACTTTTTGTTTTTACGTTACCTAGAAGTCAAATTATAATCAATTTGATGAATACCTCAAATAGGGAAAAAATCAAGACGCAAAGCAGCAGGTTACGCGGCAGAAACTAACATCAGTAGAATGGCTGTACCAGTCGTACTGAGATCTTCCAATATTCCACTCAACAATAACAAAAAAATATTTGTTAAGCGTACGCACGTTCCGTCGGTGTGTGCATGAGCTACAACATTTCATAAATCACAAGGTAACACATACTCAGAAATTGTTTACGAATACGATCGACGTCACTCTCAATCATTATTATACGTTGCTTTATCATGTGTAACGAGTATTGAAGGATTATATATTACGACAAAAAATAATAAAACATTTTACCACTGTCGAAGACGATCGTCATCAACAATTGATTTGCAAGAGGAATTTAAACGACTTTCATTGAACAAACTATCAATGAAGATTTGATTAATTTCATAACGAACAGACAAGGCTTATAGATTTTTACTTTTAATTGCCAAAGTCTTACAGATCACGCTGTAGACTTACAAGATTCAGTAATAATAAATTCAAATATCTTAGTTTTATCAGAAACTTGGCTGGACAATGAAAGTGATATATCTATTCCTAATTTCAACTGCATTGTGAAGTATAAACGACCAAATATGAGAGCAGGAGGAGTTGCGATATATTAAAATTCTAGCGATGTTGTTAACATTATAATTTCGTCCATGGATTGTTCTGTCAGTCAATCCGATATTTATGGTACCATACAATCTTCAGTGGGGGATTTGTGCTTGGCTGAATGCGTAATAGATAATGGACAAAAAATTATATTACTCTGAACAAAAAGTTGGATGACATTATCGAGTTCTTTCATCGATCATTATTACCATACACATGAAGAGGTTCTGCTTTACTTTATAAAAATTATGATAAAATACCTATGATTTTAAGTGGAGATTTTAATGTCAATTTTGCTTTAGACAAATCTCTACAATTGATTGAATTTTTAAAAGACAATTTCACCTTATCTCTACAAAACAACAGAATAATATCAACGACAAAATCAAATACTACGATTGATGCAGTCTTTTCGAGATACTTAAACGCGATATTGAGTGCAAAACTTACATTTCTTACTTTAGTTACCACAAGCCTTTGATAACAAAAGTATGTACTGAAACACCCATAAGCATAATGGAAATAGACTAATAATGATGATACTTTTCTCTAAATGCATACAATAATTTTTTTTTAGTATTATGTATCGAAAACGAAAATTTTGTTTATATACTTTACCTTTTCCATCCTAATTTTTTTAAATACAGTTTGAAATAATAATTATAATAATAAATTTGTTTATTATATATAAGATTACTTTAAAATAAAACTTAATTATACAATTCAATACATACAAACCAAAGAAGTTAACTTCTAACGCGTGTTCACACTGATACACGCACACATTTTTTTATAGCCAATTTTCTTTATCTGACGATAAATTGTCGATTGCTATATCTACAGCTTCTTTGCCGTAGGTTTTTGAGGCAAAGCATTTTCTATAGCGATAATTATTTTCAACTTTTTTTCTCTTTCATTAAGGACTTCTTTCGTTCACATTTTTTCCCTGGAACTTTTGATTGCGAGCCAAGTTTTATTTCTTTTTGAAGTTCAGATAGTAATACAATAGAAAAATGTCTTTTTTGATTTTTAAATGCTTTATTATTTACAGAATTTGAACAACCATCCTTCAAAAGCTGTAAAATTTCGTTGCGGGTATGAGGATCTAATTTTAGTACTGTAATTTACTTCCACTAATAAAAATGGTGAGATTAATAATTTAAATGTTTCATTTTTCATATAAAATCAGTAGTAAATAGTCATAATAGTTATATACTTTCAAAATTGGTCACACTAATTTTGAATCAACTGGTATATATTTTTTTTTCACGCTTGGTAGTCTGTACAAGTTATACAACATCAAATTTTGATTTGAATTTTTATTAAATGAAGTATTTTGATTCCCCTTTATCACTGTTTACTAAACTGAAAAATTGCTGTTTATTTTTTAAGATAAGTGAAATAAAATAAACACGATTGCCTTTTGCGACTTATGAAAAATACAACATAAGAGCTAAAAATATTGAGCTACATTTCAAAGGGTTAATGTTTACAAGATTTAAGTTCAGATAGTGGCTAAAAAAGGCGATTCACACACATACTCGAAATCGTTTTCCCCCTTCAATGAAACAAAATTTCCTTCTCCTAATTGAATTGTTTTTGTAATTTTAATATCTTATTAATTTCTTCTGACAAATTTCAACAGACACCTAATTTATATATATAAAATAATTAAACTTCAAAAAGTTACTAATCGTTTTAAAACTTGCATTACTAAGAATGTAGTACCAGTGAATATAAAACCAATACATAAATTTATTCAAACTGGAGAAAAAAAATGTTTTCGAACGATACATTTGACCAGAAAATTTTCATGCATCGATTATTTTCTATAAAAGTAGTTACTTAATATATCCATGTAACAAAAACCATTTGGAATTTGATTATACTACACAGTTTCTGCATATTATATTGGACTTTTACAAGATATATCTATTATATCTCACAGAGTTTGAAGTAACGTTTCAATTAAGCTTATTATATTTTATTTTTGGTTTATATATGATTAACATTGAAAGAGTTTTCTTCATACGATCAAGGATTTTAAACAATAATTTTATCTTGTAAATCAATTTTTTTTAGTTTCTTATCAAGTTGACTCACTTGTTGAGTCGTACGAATCTCATTAACGCTAACAATTTATAAAGAAAAGAGTTTTAAAAAATGCCAATTTTTTGACATGTTGACTTTTTTTTTCACTACCAATGCGATAGATAAATGTACAGAGATTTATTTGTGTTAAAAAAAATTATTTCAAAATAATGAAAAAAATTCTCGGAAGGTTTTTGATTTGCTTTATAACAGTTTATTTTTTTCTAGTGGCATTTGAAGCATATTTTTATTTCTTCTGTATCTTGATTTTCTTAGTCCAGGTATGCTTAGTTTAGTGCAGCTTCACTTGGTGTGGACCTCGCTATATTAATCTGAGTAATAAGTTTCTTTTAAAAATGACTGATTCACTATTTTGCAGTTTGAAAAGAATTTCGGTCAAAATTTTCCCACTAAATATTGCCTCTAGTGAAAACGATCCCGTTTCGGAAAAAATACAATATCCGAAATGCTATAGAGAATATGGGATATGTTTCGAATAAAGAAATTGAAAATATAACATGAAAAAAAAAACGTATGGAAACTTCTTTGTGTTGAGGATGCTCGCAGCTTTGATCCTGAAATGGATTCAATCAGAGCAGACGTGTTGAAACTAAGATATGATTTAGGCTTCAACTCCTTAGATGAAGCCATTGTTATGGAGTATATTTAAATGAACTCTCTCACAGCTCAGCGGCGTAAACGAGAAGGTGTTCACCCTCTCATAGACAAACAGATTTTGAGTTTTTACTCTCTCCCTTGGCACTTTCGTCTGCATGTTTTTTAGGCAGTAATCCTCACACACAAGAGAAGTCTATGTACGCCACTGTCTCGGCTATTAGATGACGAATCTTTCATCAACTGAAACGCTTATGAGAAGAAAGAGAACTCCATATTGAATAATAGTGATGAATCATTTAATGTCATTGTAAAATCATGATCAGATGAAGATAGGAACTTTGAAACAAAAGGCGGAATTTTGAAAATATTCTGCATTATTGGATGATATGCGAAGGTAAGAAAGAATAAAAAAATTGGTGCACAAGAACCTTGAGCTGATTCTGTTGTAAAAAAAAAAAAAAGTTTTCTTTTTTAATCAATAAAATGTTCCATCCTTCGTCCTTTTATTATTTTTGATTAATTTTAGATAAATATGCCAATATTTTTTATTTCATAAAAATTTGATAGAAACGAATTACTTTTTTTCTTTGGAAATAATAGTTCACTCCCAAGTGGGGACTCGATTCGAGAAACCAAATAACTCTACTAAGTTAGGTATTCGTTTGGGGAAGCTGGAAAAGTTTTAAGTATGGCTTCCATGAATTCATACCAATTGAAGGATCCCTCTAAGAGCTGTCTAGATTATGGGTAAATGATTATTGAATTGTATATCCTAGTAAAAACATTTTTGTTAGCATTTCAACCGGTTAGAGTTAAAGAAAATGTAAAATCTTTCGTCAAAAACCACCAATTTGAGACATCTAATCACAAGCTCAACGAAACATTTCTTGACTTAGTTTTAGTAGTTACCATCTAATTTTTACATCCACTGTCTGTTTATTTGGTTCTAGTGTAACTAGAATTCAAATCTTTATAAATCTTACAAATGTAATAACATTTTATTTACATTATTTTCTTGTGTGAAAATAGAAATTAATAACTTTTTTTAAATTTCAAGTCTTCAAACTGAGCAATATTTCTTTTATTTTCAAACAATACGACTCTTGCTATTTTTAATCCTGTGATTTTACAAACCTAAACATATTTATAACTTATGATTTACACATACATTTCAGTTACACAACCTAATTACGGGATCTATCATTTTAAATAATAAACCAGTTAGAACTGACTTTTTTTCAATTTAAAAGTTGAATTTTTTTAATTCTGAGTTTATCCTTAAAAAAACTAAATAAATATTATATTCTAATAGATATATCGAGAATAAAACTGAATAAATGATTTGACTGTTTTTCTCAGTTAAGCCGATTTTTAAGAATCTTTGTTTTTTGAGATTTTAGTTCGGATATCAAAACACAGATGGCGCTCAAATAAAACACGCAAAAAACTTAATTTATATCGTTTTTTTTTTAAATTATATATACACACTCTCTGCTGGCCACCGTAAATGCAACACCCTGAAGGAACCATGCAAATAACATGAAATTTACAATATGCATCAGGGGAGGTGAGATATGCAAATGATTAGAATTTCAGCGCAGACACACATCACGCGTGCCTGTAGCGCCACCTTAAAGCGCTATTTAAGGCTTGAAGATTTCGACGATTTCAAGCTCGGCAATTGTGGTTTTTTGCAAAAAACTATCAGTTATGTCTCGTATAAAACAGCGATCAGCTTTTGATCAACTATCCGAGTTCGACAGAGAAAGGATAGTGGCCTACCGAGATTGTGGATTACTTTTCAGGGAAATCGGTAGTTGTGTTGGACGAAACCAAAAAACTGTAATGCAGATATGTGATTGTTGGATGCAGGAGGGTACGATGGACCAACGTGGTCGATCGCATCCACCTCAGTGCACCACTTCACGTGAGGACAGGCAAATTGTGTCACAAAAACTCAGTCACATCACGAACCATAGCACAGCACATTGAGTCTTTAATGCATCATTCAGTGTCTGCGCGTACCATTCGACGCCGTTTACAGCAGAGTGGTCTGCCCGCAAGACGTCCATTGCTTGGTCTACCCTTGACACAGAACCACAGACGTCTATGCCACCAATGGTGCGATGAAAGAAGGATGTGGGCGGTAGAATGGAATGAAGTTGTCTTTACTGACGATTCACGCATCTGTCTGCAACACCACGATGGTTGGATTCGAGTCTGGAGACACCGTGGAGAGAGTATGCTGATTTATGCACCGCCACACTGGTCCAGCACTGGTAAGGGGTGGTATTGGATATAACTCTCACCCTCCTCTAGTACGCATTGTCGGTACTTTAAACAGCCAGCACTACATCTCCGAGGTGTTGGAGCCAGTTGTCCTTCCTTACTTTCAGGGCTTGGCCACAGCCATATTTCAACAGGATAATGAGCGACCACACGTGACACGCATTGTCCAAAGATTCTTCGTCAATCAGCAGATTGAATTGCTTCCCTGGCTGGCTCGCTTTCCGAATCTTTCGCCGATAGTAAACATATGGTCCATGTTTGCTCAACGATTGACCCAGATTACACCCCAGCTGCCACACCGATCAACTTTGGCAACGTGTGGAAGCTGCTTGGTCTGCTGTACCCTAAGAACACATCCAAAGTCTCTTTGAATCAATGCCGAGGCGTGTGGCAGCGGTGATCTCCAACAGTGGTGACTACTCTGGCTACTAATTCTGGCAGGAACCATACTTCTCAGAAGTCTATGAATTTAATCATTTGACACTTGGTCAACATGTTATCTACAAAATAAATTTTGTTGTGTCTTGTCTTTCTTGGTGTTGCATTTACGGTGGCCAGCAGTGTATATATATGTTGAACTACAGTATACTATATATTTTGATTTTTTAAACCTTTTAATTTAATTTTGAACATTTGCGATCCCGGTTTATTCTTCCTGAAATTAAGAAATAAACTTTGTTTCTGTGTGGAAATCTGCGGGTTTTTTTTAAATATAAATGTTAATTTTGGGATCCGATTTTTTTTTTTATGTACATCTGCGAATTTCATTTTCTACACAAAAGAGACGATTTCTGTTCTTATTCTTAAGACTTGTTGCGTGTGCACGATGTTGAAAATAGCAGGATTATATCAATTGTTTTCTTATGACTATTGAATACTCACTTTCAGCCAAAATCCATAATTTGTACAAAACCAAGTCAATAAATCTCAATTTCTGTAAACCACCCATCTGTAAGTCACAAAACTCTTTTTAAGTTAGGTGTTCTGACAATGCGCAAGGAAGTGCGAGAGAATGGATTCCTCGCTCAGTCGTGCAGTTTTCACTTTCGACAGGAATGGGAAGTAATAATCAGTTTTCTTTCGACAGAGTCTTCGGGAATGAACTTGAAATTAGGAGTACAATAAAACTTGAAATTTCTAAATTATTCTGGGATGAAACAGCGTTCATTCAAAATTCCTAACATAAGGGAAATGAGAAGAACAAACTTTTGAACTTGAACGATACAGATACCTCTAATGGGAAGGTTAACTTTTTAAAATACGAGAATCCCTTGATTCAGCACTTAAACGAAGCAAATAAGCTAATATGTGAATTAGCTTGGTAATCTGTACATTAACGGCTTACGAACTTTAACGGTGACATATATACGGTCAGTTCCACTTTCCCACGGAAGTTATCCCAGTACAGTAGAGAATTAAGAAAAAAAATTGTTTTTCGTTTTATGACATACGTGTTATTTCCCTATTTTTTGCGGACTCCTTAACAATATTTCGCAGAACCCTAGGGTCCCTGGTTGGGAAATACTGGTCTGAAAGAAAAGATCGTCATTTCTTAATATTGATAGTTTAAAACGTAAGTTTTGTCCACATACAACCAAGGTTACTAAAATGAAATATTCATTTGAACCGTTAGTTATCATATTTTCTAATCGTTGATAATCACACAACCCGCAGTTTTAATATATAGTTTTTTCCCCATATAAGTGTGGAATCCGAAGATAATTTTTGCATAAAAATTTCACTAATCAAAAGATATGAACTGTTTTAAGATTAAAGAAATACAGAAAATTTCCCATTTCTATACTTAATGATAGAAACAGTTCAAAGATTGCTTTTGAAGTAGGCAATTTAATAATTTACACTAATGTCCATAAATTAAGGATAATTCAGAATTACACAGAAATTGAACTCTAAAATAAAAATTTCACCTGTAGAATTATTACACACATCTTGAAGAAGAATATGCAAATTACAGAAAACCACCAGATGGCACGAATAGTACGTCACAATGACGAGAGTGCAAGAGAGGGGTATATAAGGAATGGTGGCAAAAAAGTAAAATTGTTCACAAGCGCTTTAAAAGCCTTTCAGTGCAATAACCGCATAGGTATGGCACAAAGGAAGCATTTTGGATGTTTTTTTACGTGGTAGAATTATTGGACGACTGGAATGTGGACGTACCCTCCTGGAAGTATCCGAGGAACTTGGAATCACCCAGTGTGTCATCTCCAGGCTTTGGCAACGATTCCAAGATGATGGTAATGTGAGTAGATGTTACAGCACAGGTCACCCCCGAGTTATAACGCCGAATGAGGACCGGTATTAGGCAGCTACTGCCAAAACAAACAGACGGAGCACAGCATCAGACCTGTCTCGTCAGCTCTCTTCAGCTACCGGCACGACAGTTTCAAGGCAGACCGTGTACATACGCTTAGGGCACATTGGTCTATATGCTCGTAGGCCTGTCAGATATGTTCCACTTACCGCAACTCACTGTCGCCTTCGATTAACTTGGAGTAGAGAGCATGCATTGTGGACACCACAACAGTGGTCTTGTGTGATGTTTTCCGACGAGTCCAGGTTTAGTTTGCAGTCTGATTCTCGCCGGACTTTAATATGGAGAACGCCAGGTACCCGTTACCACCAAGAGAACACCATTGAACGATACCGTTACGGTGGTGCAGGATGGCTCGTTTGGCGAGGAATTATTCTTGGTTCCAGATCTGACTTGCATGCTCAGAGTGTAACGATGATAGGCCACATCTATCGGAATGTCATGCTGGAACAACATGTACGTTTGTTTCAGGGCACCATGGGTGCTGAATTTCTGTTTATGGATGACAACGCCCGTCCTCACCGTGCAAACATTGTAGACGAATGCCTTCAATCGGTGGATATCACCCGTATGGATTGGCCGGCATACTCACCGGACTTGAATCTAATAGAGCATGTGTGGGACATGCTTGGCCGACGAATTGCAGCCCGTCAACCCCCTCCCACCAGTCTACCGGAACTTCGGAGGGCATTGCTTGATGAGTGGTGTAATATTCCCCAAGATCAGATTGATAATTTGATACTCAGCACGCCTAGGCGTTGTAAGGCCTATATTGCATCGTCCGGGAGACATACTCCGTACTAACCATCATACTAACCATGTTATACTGTTTTTTGTGAATAGGTTCTTTTTTGAAATTTGCTCCAGGGAGTAAAAATCGCAATTTTATTAATTATGTCAAACTTATAGCATCTTTTTTGCTCTTACCTTTGTTTAATAAATAGACTTTTACAAATAAGTCAAATTTGTTTTGTATCTGTCTCTTTTTTGTTACCTTGAACTTCATTATCCTTAATTTATGGACATGAGTGTATAATCTCGCAACTATATCTGGTGATAATTATGCTGCAATATATTTAGCTTAGGTTTGAAATCTATCGATGTCTTAAAGCTGACACAATTGTTAAGTTCAAGTAATACTTAACCAAACAATTCATACATATATTTCACATTTTTTAAGTTGAGAATCCAGTGCTTAAAATTTTATTGGGCACTCGCTTCTACTTTCTCTGTCTTGTTCAGCAATATAAAATTGGATAAAAAATGGACACTTTCGCGAGAAAAAAACATTTTTCTAATCTAGTGATGTGCAAATTAATGTCCATGGGTCAAATGCACCTCCAAAAGGATCTATTCTGCCTGCGCGCAGGTTTTAAGACTATAATACAAACATTCTCACATTTAATGTTCATTTCAGTGCCTATTACATTTTTTACAAATGTGAAAATTGCCATAGAAACTGGAATATTTTTATATGCAAAATGTTGTTGAAAGATTTATATAGAAACCGATTTAAAATTAAATTTCTCATATGTAAAAAATGGAACCCACCCTGATAAACATACATGCGATTATCAAAATATACTTTTTCGAATTTTTAAGTTTAAAACAAGAAATGCAGTCTTTTTTATTTTTATTCATTTTGTAGGTAGTATTAAAAAATCTTAAAATATGCCATTTTTAAATTTTTATTGGGTTTTATAATAAATATTAACGGGCGTGGCAAGGTCGACACAGACTTTCATTCCTACTGCAGTAGGTCGATAAATGAGTACCAAGCTTGCTTGGGGACTTAAACACTGGGAGGGGGTCTCACTGTCCACCTGATCGAGACATCTGCTCATGCACCTCAGTGTTCAGTGGTATGTATACTGGGTTGGGCACAGTAGGCCCTGGCCCTCATGGGATGTTGTGCCTCTGAGTTGGAGTTTATAGTAAATACAGAGTGTATTTTTTCCAGGTATAGAAGTTTAAGTTGGCATTACTTTCCAAGATGGCGACCGATTTAACAGCTATCAAGTGATTTATTCTCAGTTTGGTTTGGCAATTCATCAAAACGATCATCAAGCAAGGCGTAGATTCGTCGAATGGGCCCAAAACGAGATTGCCGTTGTTCCTGATTTTCATAAGCGAATTTTGTTTAGCGATGAAGCGCCCTTCTGGTTGAATGGCTACGTCAACAAACAAAAACTGCCGCATTCGGAGTGGCTAATCCACAAGTGTATGTCGAAACACCGTTACATCCAGAAAACTGACTGTTTGGTGCGCTTTATGGGCTGGTGGGAATCATTGGTCCGCACTTCTTCAAAAACGATGAAGGCCACAACGTTACAGTCAATGGTGATCGGTATAGAGCCATGAATACTAACTTTTTCATTCCTGAATTGAACAATCATGATGTCCAGGAGCTGTGGTTCCAACAAGACGGCGCAACATGTCACACAGCTCGTGCCACAATCGATTGATTGAAAGACACGTTTGGTGGCCGCCTAATTTCACGTTTTGGACCTGTGAATTGGCCTCCAAGATCTTGTGATTTAACACCACTAGACTATTTTCTGTGGGGCTATGTAAAGTCATTGCTCTATGCGGATAAGCCACAAACGCTTGACCATTTGGAAGACAACATTCGCCGTGTTATTGCCGATATACGGCCACAAATGTTGGAAAAAGTCATCGAAAATTGACGTCCAGATTGACTACATCCGAGCCAGCCGTGGCAGTCCTATGCCAGAAATCATATTTAAAATGTAATGCCATAAGATTATCTTTCGAATAAAAAAAAATTCATGTCAATCGAATAATACATCGTTGTTTTATTGCAATTTAAAGTTCTATACCTCTAAAAAAACACCCTTTAGTATTCGACTGTGAAAAAATCTTTCCTTTTTTTGGTTTACCTAATTTGAATTATGTCTAAAAATCCATTAAGTAATGTTGAAATTCGCCCTGGTTTTTATCAGATACTATAAATATTTAGTACGTTGGTTACAATAATGTGTAATTTCGAAACTTTACTATGAGAGTTAAGCATAACCAATATATCAAATATGTTTTATACAATATAGAATGCGAGGTACTCCAATAGCAAAAGAATCCGCGCCGCTTTAATATAAAATGTCTCCAGTCTAAGTTAAGGTGTTATGTTAAGAATTTCTTGTCTGTGTTCCTTGCTTACATCAGTGTATGGATCCTCATAAATTCTACTCTCCATTGTTGATAGGACAATGCTCGCAATGTTCATCTTTTCAAATGCCTTGACTAGTGTCATAATTTCTAAGATGCTGGCAAATTAACGCTGACTTTTTTCAATTGTTTCGTGCTCAATTTATTTGACAGCGACTTTTTTCTTCTTACCTCCTCAACACGCTGAAAAGGAGGAAGGAGACGTGTATCTGTGTGGGTGAGGAAATCACACACAATTTCTCAAGTGTGAATCATATAACTCTTACAAATATTCGTCGTGATATGTGATAATTTACTTTAAAAAAAATATGTGTTTTTTTATTTTTCTGCTTACTTTATGGTCGAGGAATAGAAACCTTTGGCTCACACAGTTATTAAAAGTCTTTCAAATTGTAAGGAGGGCATTAAACAACATCGTATTTCGGAACGTCTACTATCAGGAGAGATTCAAATGCAATAGAATTTTGCCGACTTACTTAAATGTCAAAGGGACATTTTTCTCATTCTTCTTTCTTAGACTTATAACTAAATCATTATATTCTGTTTTTCGAAGTCCCAAATTATATTTTGTAAAATACGATTAAGGAAAAAAATACCCTTCTTTCGACAAGTTCAAAAGAGTTTTTTTAATGTTATATAGGAAAAAAAGTCCCGATAATGCCATCATTTTTACAAAAATGTGTTTATAACGCGAAATACACAAGTAATACCAATAAATTATTAAAATATGAGTAATTCAAATTCGAATACAAGTAAATGACTTAAAGTATTCCAATCTTTCGAATTATTCAAAAATGAAATATATAGTCAAAATTTGCTTTGCTTTTGTTATAAGCAAGTTTAACACATAATTTTCAGATGTTTTTTTTTTTTAAAAAGAAGTTCATGGTCTCTTCACACCATGATACTTCTTCTTAAATAAGATAATAGCTAAATTAAGTTAGAGCCGCTGAGTGGTGTTACTTCAAAGTAGCACAAATTTATATATATAAGTTATATTAATTTAAAATTTATTAATAATATTACAAACAATACGGAAGGAAAGTGTAAAGTGCCAAAGTTATTTAATGTAAGATAAATGCAGGGATTAGCTACACCATACTGTACTGTATCAAAAACTAAAATACACTATATCGCGGCGTATTTAATGATAGAGACAGTAATTAATTGATAACTTTATTTCAAGAACTTAATAACACAAGACGTCATTTTAAAAGGTATACGCTAAAAATTTCTTTTATCAACGTAGATAGTCGTAAAATTGGAATTAATAAAAATGCAAGTAAATTTATATTTAGAAGTCAATAGCTCAATTGAATAAAACTAGAAAATGTTGACTGTATTCATGTTCGTAGATATTTTTTTACAGCTGTAACATGGAGCTAATTAAGATAGTCTTGAGAATAAATACAAGATTAGCTATACAGGGTGTCCCAAAACTCAACGTCAAGTAGGCACGTGGTGAAAGTAGAGGGTTCATATCAATTGTGGAAAAAATAAAAAAAAATATTCCATATCTCTTGGTTAAGTGATGACTAGCATATTTTTGAAAATGTGGAAAATTGACACCCTCTATAACATCATTATGTACTGTGACCACAAATTTCACATTTTTACAGTGATTTTTTTCTCTAAAATAATCTTACATAGTCGTACTGTTATTCACAGTCGCAAGGCGAGCAAAACACTTAACCAGTTTAGGTAAAATCGAAGTGATTTGTGAAGGGATTTTCGGAAATAATGTCACCCAACTTTGAATCTCAAAATGTCAATGAATCTCTGTGTCAATGAATGTGTTACAAACAAGTGATATTTCGTAAAATGCTACGGTATGCTTAACATCATAACGAACAACGAAGATATGATTCAGAAGACATTGAGAGAAATGTGTGATAAAATTCAGAAAATTTACTTAATTTCAAGATATTTTAGATGAAATGCTTCGATTTTGAAGAAAAAAAAATTCATGAAATGAAACTTTTATTAGAAATCAATGCTAAGTCGTCATTTATTTTCGCAGTATAGGAAACAAATAAACTTTAGAGTAATAATAAAAACAGGAGAGTAAAATAAAACTATGCAATTTTATAAATGACAATTTGAAAATACTTCTAGCATACATAAAGTAGATATTTATATATATATAT